>JAJTUV010001722.1:0-300000 GCA_021653895.1 Mastomys natalensis | reverse complement strand
AAAAAAAAAAAAAAAAAAAAAAAAAAAAAAAAAAAAAAAAAAAAAAAAAAAAAAAAAAAAAAAAAAAAAAAAAAAAAAAAAAAAAAAAAAAAAAAAAAAAAAAAAAAAAAAAAAAAAAAAAAAAAATAAAAAAAAAAAAAAAAAAAAAAAAAAAAAAAAAAAAAAAAAAAAAAAAAAAAAAAAAAAAAAAAAAAAAAAAAAAAAAAAAAAAAAAAAAAAAAAAAAAAAAAAAAAAAAAAAAAAAAAAAAAAAAAAAAAAAAAAAAAAAAAAAAAAAAAAAAAAAAAAAAAAAAAAAAAAAAAAAAAAAAAAAAAAAAAAAAAAAAAAAAAAAAAAAAAAAAAAAAAAAAAAAAAAAAAAAAAAAAAAAAAAAAAAAAAAAAAAAAAAAAAAAAAAAAAAAAAAAAAAAAAAAAAAAAAAAAAAAAAAAAAAAAAAAAAAAAAAAAAAAAAAAAAAAAAAAAAAAAAAAAAAAAAAAAAAAAAAAAAAAAAAAAAAAAAAAAAAAAAAAAAAAAAAAAAAAAAAAAAAAAAAAAAAAAAAAAAAAAAAAAAAAAAAAAAAAAAAAAAAAAAAAAAAAAAAAAAAAAAAAAAAAAAAAAAAAAAAAAAAAAAAAAAAAAAAAAAAAAAAAAAAAAAAAAAAAAAAAAAAAAAAAAAAAAAAAAAAAAAAAAAAAAAAAAAAAAAAAAAAAAAAAAAAAAAAAAAAAAAAAAAAAAAAAAAAAAAAAAAAAAAAAAAAAAAAAAAAAAAAAAAAAAAAAAAAAAAAAAAAAAAAAAAAAAAAAAAAAAAAAAAAAAAAAAAAAAAAAAAAAAAAAAAAAAAAAAAAAAAAAAAAAAAAAAAAAAAAAAAAAAAAAAAAAAAAAAAAAAAAAAAAAAAAAAAAAAAAAAAAAAAAAAAAAAAAAAAAAAAAAAAAAAAAAAAAAAAAAAAAAAAAAAAAAAAAAAAAAAAAAAAAAAAAAAAAAAAAAAAAAAAAAAAAAAAAAAAAAAAAAAAAAAAAAAAAAAAAAAAAAAAAAAAAAAAAAAAAAAAAAAAAAAAAAAAAAAAAAAAAAAAAAAAAAAAAAAAAAAAAAAAAAAAAAAAAAAAAAAAAAAAAAAAAAAAAAAAAAAAAAATAAAAAAAAAAAAAAAAAAAAAAAAAAAAAAAAAAAAAAAAAAAAAAAAAAAAAAAAAAAAAAAAAAAAAAAAAAAAAAAAAAAAAAAAAAAAAAAAAAAAAAAAAAAAAAAAAAAAAAAAAAAAAAAAAAAAAAAAAAAAAATAAAAAAAAAAAAAAAAAAAAAAAAAAAAAAAAAAAAAAAAAAAAAAAAAAAAAAAAAAAAAAAAAAAAAAAAAAAAAAAAAAAAAAAAAAAAAAAAAAAAAAAAAAAAAAAAAAAAAAAAAAAAAAAAAAAAAAAAAAAAAAAAAAAAAAAAAAAAAAAAAAAAAAAAAAAAAAAAAAAAAAAAAAAAAAAAAAAAAAAAAAAAAAAAAAAAAAAAAAAAAAAAAAAAAAAAAAAAAAAAAAAAAAAAAAAAAAAAAAAAAAAAAAAAAAAAAAAAAAAAAAAAAAAAAAAAAAAAAAAAAAAAAAAAAAAAAAAAAAAAAAAAAAAAAAAAAAAAAAAAAAAAAAAAAAAAAAAAAAAAAAAAAAAAAAAAAAAAAAAAAAAAAAAAAAAAAAAAAAAAAAAAAAAAAAAAAAAAAAAAAAAAAAAAAAAAAAAAAAAAAAAAAAAAAAAAAAAAAAAAAAAAAAAAAAAAAAAAAAAAAAAAAAAAAAAAAAAAAAAAAAAAAAAAAAAAAAAAAAAAAAAAAAAAAAAAAAAAAAAAAAAAAAAAAAAAAAAAAAAAAAAAAAAAAAAAAAAAAAAAAAAAAAAAAAAAAAAAAAAAAAAAAAAAAAAAAAAAAAAAAAAAAAAAAAAAAAAAAAAAAAAAAAAAAAAAAAAAAAAAAAAAAAAAAAAAAAAAAAAAAAAAAAAAAAAAAAAAAAAAAAAAAAAAAAAAAAAAAAAAAAAAAAAAAAAAAAAAAAAAAAAAAAAAAAAAAAAAAAAAAAAAAAAAAAAAAAAAAAAAAAAAAAAAAAAAAAAAAAAAAAAAAAAAAAAAAAAAAAAAAAAAAAAAAAAAAAAAAAAAAAAAAAAAACAAAAAAAAAAAAAAAAAAAAAAAAAAAAAAAAAAAAAAAAAAAAAAAAAAAAAAAAAAAAAAAAAAAAAAAAAAAAAAAAAAAAAAAAAAAAAAAAAAAAAAAAAAAAAAAAAAAAAAAAAAAAAAAAAAAAAAAAAAAAAAAAAAAAAAAAAAAAAAAAAAAAAAAAAAAAAAAAAAAAAAAAAAAAAAAAAAAAAAAAAAAAAAAAAAAAAAAAAAAAAAAAAAAAAAAAAAAAAAAAAAAAAAAAAAAAAAAAAAAAAAAAAAAAAAAAAAAAAAAAAAAAAAAAAAAAAAAAAAAAAAAAAAAAAAAAAAAAAAAAAAAATAAAAAAAAAAAAAAAAAAAAAAAAAAAAAAAAAAAAAAAAAAAAAAAAAAAAAAAAAAAAAAAAAAAAAAATAAAAAAAAAAAAAAAAAAAAAAAAAAAAAAAAAAATAAAAAAAAAAAAAAAAAAAAAAAAAAAAAAAAAAAAAAAAAAAAAAAAAAAAAAAAAAAAAAAAAAAAAAAAAAAAAAAAAAAAAAAAAAAAAAAAAAAAAAAAAAAAAAAAAAAAAAAATTCTAATTTTTTTTTTTTTTTATTGGAAATTGTTTTTACATTTAGATGTTTCTCCTTCCCCAAACAATTCTAATTTCAAAATGTGGAAGTAGGGAAGGGGTTTTTGAAAAGGAAGAAAGACTGAATAAAAGCTTTGGAGGATGCTAAAGCCGGGAGAAATTCCCCCGGGTTCAAGACAGAAGAGCAAATACGGATTTGGGACTTGAAGCGCATCATTCTGCTGAGAGAGGAGTTATTTGGGATTGATAAAAGAGGGACTGGGCACTTACAATTTGTGAAACCAAAACACACAACACACCATGCACAAACACATCCCATGATAAAAAAATTTTTATTTTGAAGGAAAAGGAGGAGGATGAAGAAGAAAAGGATGAAATAGCACTGTGAAATGGGCACATGTTCTTTACATTGTGGATTCGGGAAGGAACTTAAATTTTTTAATTTTGCCTTAGTAAAATTAAGTTTTTCTTAAGGTGGCATAGAAAATCCAATTCCATATTTGTGGGCCTCATGGGGAAAATCCATTGTATAAGCTGTGCATGTACTTTTGGGGGATTTAAGAATTATTTAGTTATTTTACCCCCATAACTTAAAAGTCAATTTCTTTCTTTTTTTTTAGAAGTAAATTTTTCTAAAGTGGGAAATTGGGAAGAAATGTTCAAAAAGGACTACAAGGAGGTAAGACTGGGCATAGATAATTATGTATTTGCTAGATTACATGTTTGTTAATTTTTGTTGTTTTTTTTGTTTTTAAATTTGCCTTTTAAAAACCCGGTGGTGGGCACACGCCTTTAATCCAGCATTGGAGGAGGGAGGGGTTTTCTGATTTTGGGGGCCCACCCTCCCCTTACAGAGGGGTTTCCGGACGCAGGCTATACAGAGAAACCTGTCTCGAAAAAAAAAAAAAAAAAAAAAAAAATTCCCTTTGATTACATTTGTTGAGGGGAAAAAGCATAAAATGAAGGGAATAAAAATGAAAGACTTCATTTATGACTTTTCCCACTGAAGGGGGGATTTTTTCCAAAGTGGAAAAAACCATAGAAAAAGAGACACACTTGTTGTTCTAAAAAGTTATCAGTATGCTGTTAAAAAAAAAAAAAAAAAGAAAAAAAAACAAAAAAAAAAAAAAGCCAAAAAAACAAAACAAAAAAAAAAAAAAATTGTTGGAGGGTTGGGGGAAAAACCCAGAATTCCCATCACATTTAAGAGCCCCCTAGTGCTGCGGTTCAAATCACCCATTTTTTTCATCACCTATGAAAAAGTAAAAGGTTCCATTTTAGAAGCAGAGGGCCACTGTAAGGGGCCTTTCCCTTTTGGGTAATAGATTTTCAGAACCATTTCATACATCAGACACACTGCGGGACTGCTGTATAGGGGTGGAACTCTGAAAAAAGTCCAGGAAAAATTTACAGTTAAAATTTTTTCAAAAGATGGGAGGTGATACTTCATTTTGTCTCAGATTACAAATTCTGTTTTTTTAGTATTTTAAATTACTCACACACAGAGAGAGAGAGACAGAGACAAACACATACTTTGATAATATTACAAATGAACAAAAAAAAATAAAATAAGGAAAATGTAAATTTTACTTGAGGCTGTTGGGATGTTTTATTTAAAAAAACAGACTAATTCTATTTTGAAGAACACTGCTATTTTAAAAAATAGTGTCCACTTTTTTTTACTTGAACCTATAAGGTTGATTCTTTTCTTTCCTTGGTTTGAAAAGTTATGCAGAATGTATGAAGACTAAGCCATGCCGGGTTTTGGGGACAGGTATGGAAGTGTATCTACTCACAGAGGTTGGCCTCCTTTAAAGTCAGTTCATCTGAACAATCGGGAGTTTCTCGCAGAACGTTTTAAAAGTAAGCTAATGTTCTGTATTTTTCATAACAAGGAACTTCCGTTTAAATGAGCCCCCGGAACTAGCCACTCTGTTTTGCTTTGTTTTTCATTATCCATAAAAATTGTTTATAAGGGGAATTCCAAATGTTCTAAGATAAATTTTTCTTTCCAATTTTAATTAGTATTTTAGAAAAAAATTGTAATTATTTCTATTTTTCATCTGTGCTGGGGTATTGTATCACTATTTTTTGAAAATCTGGAATTTTGGAATTTAATGGAGAAAAAACCCCATAATTTTGGGCCCCCTTCGGGAAAAAATCTTTGTTCAATCAATTATTTATTTGGGAGGAGGCACCCTTAAAAGGGGTTTGGTCCCAACCATGGATGTAGCATGAATGTATAAGAGCTCATGTTAATACAATATGAGTTACACACCGTAAGTAGATTCCTCATTAAACTTGCTCCCCTTTTAACTTGTTACCAGCCTTCAGTTCATTCTCTGGCACCCCAGGATGTGGGGACTACAAGTTTAGTTGTTGTTAACACTTCCCTCCCACAACTTGCCTTTTTAATGTTGCTTTTTCATTGCAAAATAGAAACCCTAACTATGGACAGCATATCTTTCTTAAATTAAAGATGTAACATTTGTTGGCAGGGTCAAAAATGGGTTCATATTCCCAGGCAGGGGAATCATTTCCTATTCTGTTTCATATTTGTCAGTTAACCAGTAAAGGATGTAAGGGAGAGAAGTTCATTATTTAATTATGTAAATAAGGCATACAAATGTAATGTATTGCCTGTCTTAACTTATTGACTACAAGAAGTTTGCCCACTCCTTTGTTCCGTTACAATTCAAATTTTCTGGCCCAGGTAGCCGGGAGGGGACCTGATAAAAAAGCTGAATCAAGGCCCCTTGAATCGGTAATGGATAGGGTCTGTAACCAAATTAGCTCCTTGTTTAACTTTATGTACAAATTGATTGGTCTAATTAAACAGCCCACCATTCCCCTCACTTTGTGCGGTATCATATATAAAAATGTGTACAACTCTGTGGCGATAAAAAAAAAAGAAAAAAAAAATCCTGACCTTGTACCTCTTGTTTGTAAACAATAAAATTTCATTTAAAGTTTCTGTCTATGAGTGTTTGTTGTTTGGTTTGGTTTGTTTGCACCCCTTACCCCAACAGTACTTCACCCATTTTCAATCCCATTGTTTATCTCAACTAAATAATGTCTCCATCCCTTCTTTTCTGTTTCTAAAACATTCTGGAAACTTGATACTGATAGGACTACAACATTTTGTACTTTTTGGGTAACAGTTGATGCTGTTGTTAAATGATATCTACTATCAATCATGTCCAGATTTTAAGATGTTAAGT
Source organism: Mastomys natalensis (assembly GCA_021653895.1). Classification (NCBI taxonomy): domain Eukaryota; kingdom Metazoa; phylum Chordata; class Mammalia; order Rodentia; family Muridae; genus Mastomys; species Mastomys natalensis. The sequence continues at coordinate 294,124 of JAJTUV010001722.1, read as the reverse complement.
TAGTTATGTTGGGAGAACAATCTCAAAAGCATTTACTTTATAATGGCCATTTTGCTGCTTTTACTGTTTGCATTTTTTAATTAAATGCATTATGTCATATAACTTAAACCATAGTGCTTAATAAAATAAACACACCCTATAACACACAAACATTTAGAATTGACTCAGTGTGTAATGAGAGCAAACATATACTGTCCTCAAGTGCAATGGAACTACTTGTAATTAGAAAGATTGTAAACAATAAATTATATTTGGCACATAATATAATCCATGAGCAAAATTCTATTAATAATCATATGTGTGAACATGTCTAGAAAATTAGATTGTATTAGTTTAAAAGGGCTGCTTTATATTGGCATGGAGAAGAAGTATTTCAATTGATTTTGATCCATTAGATTAAAAATTTTCCGAAATTATAATAAAAAGTGCTTATTCAATAGGAACCAAGTTGGTGTAGTTATACTTTAAAGAAACACTACATATTCAAACTAATATGCAATACAAATCTTATTTCAGTTTTCAATAATATTCACTTTCCTTTATTTTATAAAGACTTTAATATTGTGTACCAAAACCATATATAATATGGAAGGGGCAAGCTTTGTAACTCCTACTTTCTAAAATTTCGACCTCCTCTCAACAGTATCCACTGAAGTCCAAGCTTTCAGAAACTTCGTGGTACTTTTAAGACCCAAACCCATAACATTCCATATTTTCTGCCTAAAACTCATGTCCATTTCATAAACAGCATTTGTGTGTTTTTGTTCAGTCTCACCACAGGGTTGTGTGATCTCAATGCATAATGCTAGGCTGCATTATACCCTACACTGCCATCAGGGCTGGGCTTGAGGGAAGCACCAATAACACACTCAGGGGGGTGAGAAAACACAGAGTAAGATGGGGACCTATGTCTGAGTGAAAAAATGGTTAGAGGCTGAGGCAGAAGAGTTAAGGGTTCCCTAACTCCGGACATCTAGTCACTGTGGAGCCCAGGTAGAGTTGGGGATGGAGGGGGATTGTGGAGTCTGTGAGGATGAACCTGATCCTGGAACCCACATTCCAGAAATACAGGTACTACTGGAAATTGCAGGAATTTGGAAATGAAGAGGGCCTGGAGTGGACTTGTGGGGATGAGGATGACAGCCCAGGGGCCAGGGGATGGTGAATTTAGAGCTTAGTGGCGATTGTCTGGGAGCTCAGAGGAGCCTTCTGCTGGGGACATAAACAGAGGCTCTGTGCTACTAAAGGCTCCCCGCCCCCACCGGTTGATTCTGATAAGCACCAGTATTCGCTTGTCTATTTGACTATTCACTGTTCATTATGGAAAATTTACTATATTATCCGATGGTAAAACTATTAATTAACACAATTCAATTATTTTGAAAGTATTGAGAATAACATTAGGGCCAACATGTTTTTCAAGCTTTTATAAACTTTAGGGATGTACAGTCTCTTTCTACCTGTTATTGATTTACCACATATAAAATAGCTTGGTGAGAACTGTTAGGTTTGCATATTATTACGTAGAATTTCTTCATTCAAAAAATTTAATTTCACATTATTTTTTAAAACTGCTCTTGGTCACAGGAGGACCTGGGGACTTTCAGAATCTCAACCACCAATCAAAGAACATATATGGGCTTGACCTAGGCCACCATATACATAGGTAGCAGAAGTTTAGCTTGGTATTCATGTGGGCTCTGAACACTCCAGGGTTTTTCAAAAACTGTTGCCTGTAAATGGGAAAATGTTCTTTAATTTGGGCGCCTTATCTGGCTTCAATGGGAGATGAATCACCTAAATCATATTTTTATTATATATGAAATACATAATTTCTCCTTTCTTTGTTTTATGATTAAAAATTTCATGCAGTTTTTCTCTTGATTAAAAATATATAACAATAAGTTCCTTCTTGTAAATATATTCTCTTGGAAAACATAGAATTCTTTTAATTTCTTGAATGTAAGGATTTAAATTAAAGTTGGAATTTTTAATTCATCTTTCCTTTAATTACCTAAGTAGACCTCCATGTCTTTCTTATCTGAGTAGCCTTCTTCATGTTCTGCATTTCAATCTTGATTTCTTTATGCTTTTGTTGACTGTTTCCTCAAAATCTTGTTCGGTATCTCAGTTATAGGTCTGTTCAATAAACTTTCTTTTACAATGTCAAAACTGCTATTCACATCATTCTATGTATTTTTACATTAAGTATTGTGATATTTTTCAAAAAGTTTTGTTTGAATCTACTTAAATGTATTTTATATCTTATGTAATATAGATTTCTACCTTCTTAAAATACATTTGAATGATTTTGTTTCAATAATTGTATACACCTTGCTTAAATTGATGTCATCTCGATGTCTTTATATATTGATATTTTATTCTCAATATGAATCATAATTTTCTATCTTTTCTAAATGAGGTAATTTTTGAGTTAATTAAAATATGTGTATGCTATATCGTTGTGCCCCAATAAATCTGTATTTCTATAAAATCACTGAACTTTACTCTATGTGTGGCTAAATGACTTAGTAATGCAACGTTCATTTTTCAAGGGCTTTAAAATTAGGTATGACCAAGACTACCTTCTACCCTACTGCTTTTTATAGTTTTCTTTAATTATTACTCGACCTAATGCTTAATGGTTACAAGGTTTTCTCTTCTCGTTAGAGGATAGCTCCTCCATCAGATTCTGGTCTAGATGAAAAGTTTATGAGTTGATGGCATAAACTTATGAGATCTTATGATCTTTGGGATATTAGCCTATTTTCTAATGTGAATCATTAGAAGATAGATTGTGAAGAACTTAGTTTGATAGACTTCAAGTTACCTTTATATGTACTTATGTGGTTAGCTCCACATGTACTCAGCCAATAAACACTAGGCAATATGATGCAGACAAATTTTTGATATGCACTTGCACACTGGCATATGTCTGGTTAAGTACTCAGTCCTGGAATAAAAGAGCCTGAAACAACCACAAAATAGTTGAACTTTTTAAGCCTTGTCAAGACAGCATAATAACAATAAAAAAGTACTTTTAGAAATTCCAAACCACCTAATATGTGACAATCATAAAAGACACCAAGTTAACACTTAAGACTGTGTAATATATAGAGCTACATGCTTGAGAGTAGATTTTTCCAGAGGCTTGGAAGTTTCCTGATACGTATTGATTGTCAATATTTATCTTTTCATCATTAAGGGACCTTCTGAAAATTTCCAAACTCCCAGTCTGTCTGTCGCCTTTTATTGTGTTTCTGGTAGCACCAATTATGTGGATATATTGAGACTCCCACATCTGTGTCCTCAATTTAGGAAAAGTGTCATGCCCCAGCTAGTTTTCCAGTTTCTGCACTGCAGCTCTGAAACTCCCTGCAGTCAAAATTCCAGTAGATTTAGAGCACTCAAATACTTTGTTTCTCTTCTTTCAGTGTTTTTGGATATTTACTGCCTGATATTCAATGTTCAAAATCCATCTCTACACATGTTAGCTGTTGTTTCGTACATTTATCTTTGCTTTTCCTTTGTTATTGTTTCAGGTTTTAGGAAAAAGAAGAAGACTTAGTCCTCATTTTTCTGGCTTTGGCCCAGATGGAAATTTAAAGCCATACATTTGACTTCATATAAAGAATAGTACTATATAGTTGTATCAAATAAGACAACACTGTACTTTAACTTTTCCTGAGCAGGGAGAAAAGAAGTGCTTTTTTAAGTTTCCATTCAATGTGAAGTTTTTTCAAAGTCATGGAATAGAATAGCTATCCATGCTCTACTTTTACTTTGCCTGGGGGATTGGAGTTTGTATCTTAAATGAACATTATACATACTCAGTTTATGTGACCAGAAACTCAGATTCATTACAAACTATCTCAGCCTCTAGTCAATGAGTACTTTCAGTACAAAATTCAGCACATTTATAGCTCTCCCTGTTCAGGTTTGTCCTATTTTATGTACAGATATTCCATTAAAATTAATATTAGCCTTCATTCATCCAGTATTATAGAGACAGAAAAAGGAGAACACAAAGTAGTTTGATTATTATTAATATATTTATTACTGTTATTATCATTATTATGAAGACCATGTATGTATTATGTGTGTACAAGTGTATGGTTGTGCATGTGTGTGTGTGAGTGTGCATCGTTTGTGTGTGTGTGTTGTGTGTGTGTGTGCGTGCGAGTGTATGTCTTTGTGTGTGTGTACACACATATTCCACAGGTGAGAAGACAACTTTAATGAATTTGTTCTCTCTTTCTCTTCCTTGGAATATAAGAATGGACCTCAGGCCTTCCAATGACTTTACCTGCTAAGACCAATAGTTGATTTTGGTTTTGATTTGTTTAGATTTGATTTGTTGTTTTCCATTTCTTTCATTCCTTACTTTATATTGATTGTGGACATGGCACTTTCTTTGAATATAATATATAGAGATTGAGTAAATTGCTGAAAAATATTAATTCTTTGGAACACAGAAATGATAAGAAAATTCACTACTGAGAAATATGTCAAAAATTTCCAAGAATTTTCCACATAAAATTGTAATGAGCTCATAGACAATAACAGTGCTTTCAGACAGTTACTTTTCAGACGCGATTACATTGAAGAACATGGAATGATGAGGAAGCAGAAAAATGGTCAGAGTGGAATCAGAGAGACAAAAATAAGAATCGGCAAGGTGTGTGTGGACAACACAAAAGCCTGTAAAGGATGCCTTCCTTATTATAAAGGGAGAAGACGACACTTAACAGGACCTGTTCTGTTCAAAACAGAAGCACACGAGCAGAAAAGTCAAGACTGTGGAATCAAATTATTCAGAACACAACTCCTTCAGAATCTGAAGCAGCTTAATTATTACAATTAATTGATTGACCTCAATATAATCCTTTTCTTCTTTTACCCCAATTTGGAAACAAAGTTTAATGGCCTTGTTATTTATCATGTTTTTCAACTTGTACTTCATATACTTCAAAAATTGTCTGTGATTCTAATATGATTTATTCAAAGAAACTATCATGGAAATTATAAAATTACTAGGCAAAGATAGAGCTTTAAGAAAACAAATAATCAGATGAAGTAATTTGGTGAAATATTGAGGAAAAGTTTATAACTGACTGAGTCTTTACATGAGCAAATTCCCTCTGTAATCAAGACTTAAATAATATTTAGCTATTCAAGTACTGAGTAACTGGTTTACTACATGTGATAGTTTGCATATGTTCAGGCTCAGGGAGTGGCATTATTGGCCTTTTTGGGACAAGTGTGTGGCCTTGTTAGAGTAAGTGTGTCACTGTGGATGTGGGCCAAAGATCCTCATCCTAGCTGTCTGTAAGCCAAAATTTCTACTACCAGCCTTCAGATGAAGATGTAGAATCTCAGCTCCTCCTGCACCATGTCTGCCTGGATGCTGCAGTGTTCTTGCATTGATGATAATGGACTGAACCTCTGAACTGGTAGCCAGTCCCAATTAAATGTTGTCCTTATAAATAGAATTGCCTTGGTCATGATATGTATTCACAGAAGTAAAACCCTACGACACTACATAATTTAATAATGACTTTTCGTAAAGAGAGTTGGAATGTTTGTCTTAATTTGAGGTCAACAATGCAATGTGTCAGAAAGTAAACTGGATATATTCTTTTATTCTTTTTCCTATGATAATATGCCTCACTGCATGTTTTACTCTCATCCAAAAAAAAATTCTTTTTATTCATATTTAATTTTATGTATTGCCTTCTCAGGTTCTATTGATTCTTATTTTATTGACAACACTATTATACTTATTAACATCCTCCTCATTATCATTTGTTGCATTTTCTTTATTTGCAAGAGTATATAGTTGTTTGTTGGAAGAATATTTTAAATTTAAAAAGCACTAAAGAGAGGAATGAGCCCAGAAGAGAAACTATAGTTTTTATGTTCAAGTCATTTCTCTTAAACCTGTGAATTGCTAAATTCACTTGTGCATCTAAAGAAAACAGACTATGGAGGGGAGGAATAGACTGGTGTTTGCACACCATTAAAATTCTTTGGTTTTGGTCTTGCAAATGGAGGGCAGAATAGTCATGAAGGCATCATACTATATAAGGATACCTCTACAGTCATCTCATTCATTTTTTCATTTACATCTTCTGTCACAAACGGTCAGGGAAATGTTTAAATGCTTGCAGTGTTTAGCAGGTTAGCTCTCCTCATGATGACCTCATATTTTATAGGCTTACACAAAAGGAAACAATGAAAAAGAAATTGTAAGATTTGAGAGAGTAATATGGATTGTTTTTTAAGGTAGCACAGGTGAGTATAAAATTATACACAGTAAAGTTATCAAGTTACAATGATTTGTGATGTCGGTAATTACAAGTTGCTGATCTGCATGTATGTGTGTGTATATTTATATATATATATATTAGAAACATATAGTTCATTCTGGTATTATTGAAAACCATTTCCATTAAGAGTCTCTGTTGTAACTGAGGGAAAGTGTATAAGCCCTGATACACAGAGAAAAAAGGACTACAGGGGACAGTTTTCAAAGGCCCTTTTTTGAAAAGATTCCTGACTTTATTATGAGTATTCTCATAAACAAACAAACAAAAAATCAGGTGGAGGGTATTTAAAGGAATAAAGTATTAAAAGGAATCAACTCATTTTCTAGGAATTCAAGCTTTCTGGGTGATTTCCTTGAGTTTTATTACCTTCTCAACGGGTTCCATTACCTATTTTTTAACAGGTTTTAAAATTAATTCATCTTAAATTTTTTTTTGCAAAATTAGAGCTAAATAAGTGACTTTAAAAACTGGTGAAGTGATTGTGCTGAATTCGGGACAGTACATAGCTGTCTCAGTATCAGATGAGCCCCTAGAGATGAAAATAATATTCAACATTTCAATCATAAAATTTGTTTTGATTTCTAACAATGAAATAAGAAACCTTTCACAAAGCCATTATTTTTTTTTATGACTTCTGTTCCACTTGAACTGTTTGCTTCCTTAATGGGGTTTTCTATGTCTAACATGTTAAGCATACAGTAAAAGAATTTGTTTTGCTGGGTGGTAGCTTCAAAAAAGATTATTTCAAATTTAATTTATTTGCTATCTATTTGCTGAATTATTCCCCAAAATACTTTGAACTTTTTAATAGGGGTTTATCTATCTATCTATCTATCTATCTATCTATCTTTCTATCTATCTATCTATCTCACCTACTCTATATCTATTTATCATTTATCTATCATGTCGGTCTGTCAAACCCCCTTTTAAAGGTTGCTTTTATGGTACCATCAAAATTTTATACTTAGAACAGTGGTTAGCTTAGTGGATAAAGTTGCAGACATGTATGAAGACCTAAGCCATGCCAGACTTTGGACAAGGTATGGAAGTGTATCTACTCAACAGAGGTTTGGCTTCCTTTAAAAGTCAGTTCATCTGAACAATCTGGAGATGTCTGCAGAACAGTAAAAAGTAAGCTAATGTTCTGTATTATACATAACAATGAACTTCCAGCTCTACTGAGCACCCGAAACTAGCCACTCTGTTTTGCATTGTTTTTCATTATCCATACAAATTGCTTATAAGGGGAATTCCACTACATGTTCTAAGATAAATATCTTTCCAATTATAATATAGTATTTTAGAAAGTATGTAATAGCAAATATATTTCTATTTATACATCTGTGCTGAGTTATTTTTATCACTATCTTTGACAAATCTGGAAAGTGGGAATCTTAATGGAGAAAATACCTCCATAAGTTTGGCCTTCTGGCAAATCTTTTGATCAATCAATTATTGATTTGGGAGAGTGCAGCTCTCAATGGGTGGTGCCAACCATGAGCATGTAGCCATGAAATGTATAAGAGCTCAGGTTAATTAAAATATGAGTTACACACCAGTAAGTAGCATTCCTCCATTAACTTGCACCTCCATTAACTTGTTACCTGCCTTCAATTCCTTCTCTGGTACCCCAGGATGAGGGACTACAAGTTTTAAGATGTTGTAAACACTTCCCTCCCCAACTTGCCTTTTCTCATGTTGCTTTTTCATTGCAATAGAAACCCTACCTATGACAGCATCTTTCTTAAACTTAAAGAAGTCACATCTTGTTGGCAGGGTCAAAACTGAATTCATATTCCCAGGCAGCAGAATCAACTCCTATTCTGTTTCATATTTGTTAGTTAACCAGTAAAGGATGTAAAGAGAGAAGCTGCCATTATTTCATTATGTAAACTAAGGCATACAAATAGAAATGTATTGCCTGTCTTAACTTAATTGACTACAAGAAGTTTCCCCACTCCTTTGTTCCATTACCATTCTAAATTCTGGACCAGAGCCAGGAGGGGACCTGACTAAAAAAACTGAATCAAGGACCCTGAATCCAGGTAACCTGGATAAGTCTGTAACCAATATTAGCTTCCTTGTTTAACTCTTGTGTCAAAATATGATTGGTTAATTAAACAGCCCACCCACTCCCCCTCACTTTGTGCTATCATCATATAAAAATGTAGTACAATCTCTGTGGCGATAAGATCCTGAACTTGTCACCTCTCTGTTATGTAAAACATAAAACTTTCATTTTAAAGTTTCTGTCTATGAAGTGTTTGTTTGTTTGGTTTGGTTTGTTTTCAGCCTCTACCCCAACAGTACTTCACCCATTTTCAATCCCATTGTTTATCTCAACTCAATAATGTCTCCATCCCTTCTTTTCTGTTTCTAAACATTCTGGTAACTTAGATACCTGATAGGACTACAACATTTTGTACTTGTGGGTAACAGTTGATGCTGTCGATAAATGATATGTACTATCAATCATGTCCAGATTTTAAGATGTTCAGTTAGTTATGTTGGGAGAACAATCTCAAAAGCATTTACTTTATAATGGCCATTTTGCTGCTTTTACTGTTTGCATTTTTTAATTAAATGTATTATATCATATAACTTAACCATGTGCTTAATAAAATGAACACACCCTATACACACAAACATTTAGAATTGACTCAGTGTGTAATGAGAGCAAACATATCTGTCCTCAACTGCAATGGAACTACTTTGTAATTAGAAAGTATTTGTAAACATAAATTATATTTGGCACATAATATAATCCATGAGCAAAATTCTATTAATAATCATATGTGTGAACATGTCTAGAAAATTAGATTGTCTTAGTTAAAAAGGGCTGCTTTTATAATGGCATGGAGAAAGTATTTCAATTGATTTTGATCCATTAGATTAAAATTTTCCGAAATTATAATAAAAGTGCTTATTTCAATAGGAACCAGTTGGAGTAATCATACTTTTAAGAAATCCTATATATTCACAACTAATATGCAATACAAATCTTATTTCATGTTTTCAATAATATTCACTTTCCCTTTCATTTTAAAGACTTTAATATTGTGTACCAAAACCATATACAATATGGAAGGGGCAAGCTTGTAACTCCTACTTTCTAAAATTTCTACCTCCTCTCAACAGTATCCACTGAAGTCCAAGCTTTCAGTACTTCGTGGTACTTTTAAGACCCAAACCATAACATTCCATATTTTTCTGCCTAAAACTCATGTCCATTTCATAACACAGCATTTTGTGTGTTTTTGTTCAGTCTCACCACCAGGGTGTGTGATCTCAAATGCATAATGCTAGGCTGCATTATACCCTACACTGCCATCAGGGGCTGGGCTTGGGGGAAGCACCAATACACAACTCAGGGGGTGAGAAAACACAGAGTAAGATGGGGACCCTTGTCTGGGTGAGAAATGGTAGAGGCTGAGGCAGAAGAGTTAAGGGTTCCCTAACTCCCAGACATCTAGTCACTGCTGGAGACCAGGTAGAGTTGGGGAAGGAGGGGGATTGTGGGTCTGTGAGGATGAACCTGATCCTGGAACCCCACATTCCCAGAAATACAGGTGCTACTGGAAATTGCAGGAAGTTGGAAATGAAGAGGGCCTGGAGAGGACTTGTGGGATAAGGATGAAAAGCCCAGGGCCAGAGGGATGGTGAATTTAGAGCTTAGTGGCGATTGTCTGGGAGCTCAGAGGAGCCTTCTGCTGGGGACATAAACAGAGGCTCTGTGCTACTAAGGCTCCCCCGCCCCACCGGTGGTTCTTGATGAGACACAGTATTCGCTTGTCTATATTGACTATTCACTGTTCATTATGGAAAATTTACTATATTATCCGATGGCAAACTATTAATTAACACAATTCAATTATTTTGAAAGTATTGAGAATAACATTATGGCCAACAGTGTTTTCAAGCTTTTAAAACTTTAGGGATGTACAGTCTCTTTCTACCTGTTATTGATTACCAGATATAAAAAGCTTGGTGAGAATTATAGGTTTGCATATTATTACGTAGAATTTCTTCATTCAAAAAATTTAATTTCACATTATTTTAAAAACTGCTCTTGGTCACAGGAGGACCTGGGGACTTTCAGAATCTCAACCACCAATCAAAGAACATATATGGGCTTGACCTAGGCCACCATATACATAGGTAACAGAAGTTTAGCTTGGTATTCATGTGGGCTCTGAACAACTGGAGAGGGGTTTATTCCAAAAACTGTTGCCTGTAAATGGGAAATGTTCTTTCATTTGGGCCGCCTTATCTGGCTTCAATGGGAGATGAATCACCTAAATCATATTTTTATTATATATGAAATACATAATTTCTCCTATCTTTGTTTTACTGATTAAAAATTTCATGCAGTTTTTCTCTTGATTAAAAATATATAACAATAAGTTCCTTCTTGTAAATATATTCTCTTGGAAAACATAGAATTCTTTTAATTTCTTGAATGTAAGGATTTAAATAAAGTTGAGAATTTTTAATTCATCTTTCCTTTAATTACCTAAGTAGACCTCCATGTACTTTCTTATCAGAGTAGCCGTCTTCATGTTCTGCATTTCAATCTTGATTTCTTTATGCTTTTGTTGACTGTTTCCTCAAAATCTGTTCTGTTCAATAAACTTTCTTTACAATGTCAAAACTGCTATTCACATCATTCTATGTATTTTTACATTAAGTATTGTGATATTTTTCAAAAAGTTTTGTTTGAATCTACTTAAATGTATTTTATATCTTATGTAATATAGATTTCTACCTTCTTAAAAATACATTTGAATGATTTTGTTTCAATAATTGTATACACCTTGCTTAAACTTGATGTCATCTCGATGTCTTTATGTATTGATATTTTATTCTCAATATGAATCATAATTTTCTATCTTTCTAAATGAGGTAATTTTTGAGTTAATTCAAAATATGTGTATGCTATATCGTTGTGCCCCAATAAATCTGTATTTCTATAAAATCACTGAACTTTACTCTAGTGTGTAGCTAAATGACTTAGTAATGCAACGTTCATTTTTCAAGGGCTTTAAATTAGGTATGACCAAGACTACCTCTACCCTACTGCTTTTTATAGTTTTCTTTAATTATTACTCAACCTAATGCTTAATGGCTTACAAGGTTTTCTCTTCTCGTTAGAGGATAGCTCCTCCATCAGAATCTGGTCTAGATGAAAAGTTTATGAGTTGATGGCATAAACTTATGAGATCTTATGATCTTTGGGATATTAGCCTATTTTCTAAATGTGAATCATTAGAAGATAGATTGTGAAGAAACATTAGTTTGATAGACTTCAAGTTACCTTATATTGCTACTTATGTGGTTAGCTCCCACATGTACTCAGCCAATAAAACACTAGGCAATATGATGCAGACAAATTTTTGATATGCACTTGCACAATGGCATATGTCTGGTTAAGTACTCAGTCCTGGAATAAAAGAGCCCGAAACAACCACAAAATAGTTGAACTTCTTAAGCCTTGTCAAGACAGCAATAATAACAATAAAAATGTACTTTTAGAAATTCCAAACCACCTAATATGTGACAATCATAAAAGACACCAAGTTAACACTTAAGACTGTGTAATATATAGAGCTACATGCTTTGAGAGTAGATTTTTCCAGAGGCTTGGAAAGTTTCCTGATACGTATCTGATTGTCAATATTGTCTTTCATCATTAAGGGACCTTCTGAAAATTTCCAAACTCCCAGTCTGTCTGTCGCCTTTTATTGTGTTCTGGTAGCACCAATTATGTGGATATATTGAGACTCCCACATCTGTGTCCTCAATTTAGGAAAAGTGTCATGCCCCAGCTAGTTTTCCAGTTCCTGCACTGCAGCTCTGAAACTCCCTGCAGTCAAAATGCCAGTAGATTTAGAGCACTCGAATACTTTGTTTCTCTTCTTTCAGTGTTTTTGGATATTTACTGCCTGATATTCAACGTTCAAAATCCATCTCTACACATGTTAGCTGTTGTTTCGTACATTTATCTTTGCTTTTCCTTTGTTATTGTTTCAGGTTTTAGGAAAAAGAAGAAGACTTAGTCCTCATTTTTCTGGCTTTGGCCCAGATGGAAATTTAAAGCCATACATTTGACTTCATATAAAGAATAGTACTATATAGTTGTATCAAATAAGACAACACTGTACTTTAACTTTTCCTGAGCAGGGAGAAAAGAAGTGCTTTTTTAAGTTTCCATTCAATGTGAAGTTTTTTCAAAGTCATGGAATAGAATAGCTATCCATGCTCTACTTTTACTTTGCCTGGGGGAATGGAGTTTGTATCTTAAATGAACATTATACATACTCAGTTTATGTGACCAGAAACTCAGATTCATTACAACTATCTCAGCCTCTAGTCAATGAGTACTTTCAGTACAAAAATTCAGCACATTTATAGCTCTCCCGTTCAGGTTTGTCCTGATTTTATGTACAGATATTCCATTAAAATTAATATAGCCTTCATTCATCCAGTATTATAGAGACAGAAAAAGGAGAACACAAAGTAGTTTGATTATTATTTAATATATTTATTACTGTTATTATCATTATTATGAAGACCATGTATGTATATGTGTGTACAAGTGTATGGTTGTGCATGTGTGTGTGTGAGTGTGCACGTTCGTGTGTGTGTGTATGTGTGTGTGTGTGCGTGCGAGTGTATGTCTTTGTGTGTGTGTACACACATATTCCACAGGTGAGAAGACAACTTTGATGAATTTGTTCTCTCTTTCTCTTCCTTGGAATATAAGAATGGACCTCAGGCCTTCCAATGACTTTACCTGCTAAGACCAATAGTTGATTTTGGTTTTGATTTGTTTAGATTTGATTTGTTGTTTTCCATTTCTTTCATTCCCTTACTTTATATTGATTGTGGACATGGCACTTTCTTTGAATAAATATATAGAGATTGAGTAAATTGCTGAAAAATATTAATTCTTTGGAACACAGAAATGATAAGAAAATTCACTACTGAGAAATATGTCAAAATTTCCAAGAATTTTCCACATAAAAATTGTAATGAGCTCATAGACAATAACAGTGCTTTCAGACAGTTACTTTTCAGACGCGATTACATTGAAGAACATGGAATGATGAGGAAGCAGAAAATGGTCAGAGTGGAATCAGAGAGACAAAAATAAGAATGGCAAGGTGTGTGTGGACAACACAAAAGCCTGTAAAGGATGCCTTCCTTATATAAAGGGAGAAGACGACACTTAACAGGACCTGTTCTGTTCAAAACAGAAGCAACACAGCAGAAAAGTCAAGACTGTGGAATCAAATTATTCAGAACACAACTCCTTCAGAATCTGAAGCAGCTTAATTATTACAATTAATTGATTGACCTCAATATAATCCTTTTCTTCTTTTACCCCAATTTGGAAACAAAGTTTAATGGCCTTGTTATTTTATCATGTTTTTCAACTTGTACTTCATATACTTCAAAAATGTCTGTGATTCTAATATGATTTATTCAAAGAAACTATCATGGAAATTATAAAATTACTAGGCAAAGATAGAGCTTTAAGAAAACAAATAATCAGATGAAGTAATTTGGTGAAATATTGAGGAAAAGTTTATAACTGACTGAGTCTTTACATGAGCAAATTCCCTCTGTAATCAAGACTTAAATAATATTTAGCTATTCAAGTACTGAGTAACTGGTTTACTACATGTGATAGTTTGCATATGTTCGCTCAGGGAGTGGCATTATTGGCCTTTTTGGGACAAGTGTGGCCTTGTTAGAGTAAGTGTGTCACTGTGGATGTGGGCGCAAAGATCCTCATCCTAGCTGTCTGTAAGCCAAAATTCTACTACCAGCCTTCAGATGAAGATGTAGAATCTCAGCTCCTCCTGCACCATGTCTGCCTGGATGCTGCAGTGTTCTTGCATTGATGATAATGGACTGAACCTCTGAACTGGTAGCCAGTCCCAATTAAATGTTGTCCTTATAAATAGAATTGCCTTGGTCATGATATGTATTCACAGAAGTAAAACCCTACGACACTACATAATTTAATAATGACTTTTCGTAAAGAGAGTTGGAATGTTGTCTTAATTATGAGGTCAACAATGCAATGTGTCAGAAAGTAACTGGATATATTCTTTTATTCTTTTTCCTATGATAATATAGACTCATTGCATGTTTTACTCTCATCCAAAAAAAAATTCTACTTTTTATTCATATTTAATTTATATTATTTGCCTTCTCAGGTTCTATTGATTCTTATTTTATTGACAACACTATTATAATTATTAACATCCTCCTCATTATCATTTGTTGCATTTTCTTTATTTGCAAGAGTATATAGTTTGTTTGTTGGAAGAATATTTTAAATTTAAAAAGCACTAAAGAGAGGAATGAGCCCAGAAGAGAACTAAGTTTTTATGTTCAAGTCATTTCTCTTAAACCCTGTGAATTGCTAAATTCACTTGTGCCTCTAAAGAAACAGACTGTGGAGGGGAGGAAATAGACTGGTGTTTGCACACATTAAAATTCCTTGGTTTTGGTCTTGCAAAATGGAGGGCAGAATAGTCATGAAGGCATCATACTATATATAAGGATACCTCTACAGTCATCTCATCTTTTTTCATTTACATCTTCTGTCACAAACGAGTCAGGGAAATGTTTAAATGCTTGGCAGTGTTTAGCAGGTTAGCTCTCCTCATGATGACCTCATTTTTATAGGCTCTACACAAAACGGAAACAATGAAAAAGAAATTGTAAGATTTGAGAGAGTAATATGGATTGTTTTTTAAGGTAGCACAGGTGAGTATAAAATATACACAGTAAAGTTATCAAGTACAATGATTGTAATGTTGGTAATTACAAGTTGCTGATCTGCATGTATGTGTGTGTATATATTAATATATTTTATATATATAATATATATATAATTAGAAACATATAGTTCATTCTGGTATTATTGAAAACCATTTCCATTAAGAGTCTCTGTTGTAACTGAGAAAGTGTCATAAGCCCAGATACACAGAGCAAAAGACTACAGAGACAGTTTTCAAAGGACCTTTTAGAAAAGATTCCTGACTATGATTATGAGTATTCTCATAAACAAACAAACAAAAAAATCAGGTGAGGAGTATTTAAAGGAATAAAGTATTAAAAGGAATCTAACATCATTTCTAAGGAATTCAAGCTTTCATGGGTGAGTCCTTGAGTTTTATTACCTTCTCAAAACTGTTCCATTACTTATTTTTTAACAGAGTTTTAAATATTAAATCATCTTTAAATTTTATTTGCAAAATTAGAGCTAAAATAAGTAGACTTTAGAACTGGTGAAGTGATTGTGCTGAATTCAGACAGTACATAGCTGTCTCAGTATCAGATCAGTCCCATAGAGATGAAAATAATATCAACATTTCAATCCATAAAAGTAGTTTTGATTTCTCACAATGAAATAAGAAAACCTTTCAAAAGCCATTACTTATTTTTATATGACTTCTGTTCCACTTGAACTGTTTGCTTCCTTAATGGGGTTTTCTATTGTCTAACATGTTAAGCATACAGTAAAAGAATTTGTTTTGCTGGGTAGCTTGCAAATAAAGATTAATTCCTAATAATTTATTGCTAACTTATTGCTGAATTATTCCCCAAAATACTTTGAACTTTTTACATAGTGGTATCTATCTATCTATCTATCTATCTATCTATCTATCTATCTATCTATCTATCATCACCTAGTCTATATCTATTTATCATTTATCTATATGTCTGTCTGTCTAACCACCTTTAAAGTGTTGCTTTTATGGTACCATCAAAATTTTCCATACTTAGAACAAGTGAGTTAGCTTAGTGGATAGAGGCACCTGTCTTCATGCTTGATGAACTTATTTTAGGAGAATTGACTGTTACAAATATTCCTCTGACATCCACATTCAAACACATGTTATCTATCTGTCTCTCCCTCTCTTTTTCCATCTTCCCCTCCCTCCATCCCTCCATCATCCTTCTCTCCCTCTTCCTATCTATCTAATTATCTATCTATCTATCTACTATCTATCTATCATCTATCTATCTATCTATCATTTATCTATTTATGTATCTATATAATATAATACAATACAATTAAAGAATCTTTACTGGTGATGCAAATGGAGAGAGTTCATGTATCCTACATTCTAAATATAGAAAAGTCTTATTTGAGAATTTTAATAGTGACAGTTTCTGAATGTCTTTATTATCAGTTTCTTTAGATACAATATCCAGATACTGTTGAAGTATGATGTCCACAAGATACTTTGCATGAGAGCTAATCAGTATTTACAATTTTTTCCCACTTTATTTACTGATATCACAAAATTGTAACTGTAATATAACCTTTGGGAAGCAAGAGTAGACATTACTGTGCTATAATGAGTAACATGTGGCATTATGCCAGATTGTCATGTATTTTGGGGAATTAAATAAAGCACAGGCATTTATCCTCCTCTCTAGGCATACAAGTGTTTACTTCTCCTTAGCAGATGTATGGAACCAGAAGTCTCCCAAGAATCACTTTAATGAGATTATGCATACAACACAGAAGTCAGCACTGTTCACATTACCACCAAGTTGTTTCTTTATGAAAATGAACATTTCCATTAAATACTCATGACAGAAGGTTAATTATTACATTGCTATAGAGAACATTTATATCAGCCGATTTAGTGTTGTTAAGCAGATACCTGAGACTATTTTTTAAAGAACAAAATTCAAGATCAGATGACATGTTACCAATAACTTTTGTGCTTCCAGTATGGTAACATGGACACTGTAGTCTCCAGGGAGGAAATATGATATATTTCAATAGCAGCATTAATCCATCCATGACAGTCGAGCTCTCATGACATAAGTCATTCCCCTGAATATTCTCCTTCTGAAACTTGCTGTGAGACTGAAACTTCCAACTTATACATTTTTAAGACAAAGTCAGAATCATTTGATCATTAAAGTCATATAGAATTAAAACTACTGTACATTATTAAGCCATAACAGCAAGTAAGATCCAATGTTAGTGTATTTGGACAGTCATAAAAATAACACAACAAAAGAAGATAACAAGTATGCAAACTTTATTTATCTAATTAAACAGATTATGTGTTTTTGACATAAAATGTTAAATACATTAGGACCGTCAGTGAAAACCTGAACATCAGCAGATATATTTTGTGAAATGAGATCTGAGAAACATACTACACAACAATAATTAAAGATCTGTGAAATGAAAGAACTCTGAGTCCTGGAAGGATATATAGCTCAGAGACAATCTAGAAAATATCCTTTGAGATAAAATGTCAGTAAGACATTGATGAGAAACTTTGAGAAAAATATGTACTGGTAGTCAGTATGGAAAGAAAGAAACAAAGAAAGAGACACATGGTACAGTTACAGCTAGTATCAGACACCTTAGGATAATTGCCCAAATATGACAAACATAAAACCAAGCTTACTAATGCAAAAAATTAGTTCTCTAAAGTAATTTTAGAAACTCATGTGTAAAGTTTCAATTTACAGGGACTCATAGCATAGGATATTGTTCTTATGGAACCCTCACATACCTAAAATAATGGCACTTAATCCTGCTACCATCCTTCCAGAAGTTCCTTGCTTATCATAAAGAGGGTATCAGGCAAATTCTTTCCAAACTAGTTGATTCCATGCTATATTTTGAATTCTTCAGTTTTAAAATGTCCCTGGCCTTAAAATTACATTAAGATTATCTGGAAACTTCTAGAAAGATTTTCTACTTTAAATGTAGAAACATTTACTAACATCATTACTCACATTAGTTTCATCTCTAATTTCATATTGCTACAAAAGTAACATGTTTATAGTTTCCAGAAATTAAGACTTCCACATCATAGAAGCTTGGCTATTTTCCTACTTAATCCATACAGAATCAATTTAACTCCAAATTAAATTACATCTTTATTTAGTTACTTCATAGTTTCCTACTATTTGAAATACATATAATAATGAATCCTGCATGCAGAGGAAGTATTTATCAAATGTAGATGCACTGCAACAGCAAAAAGTGCTCTTAAATGTAAGCCTTCTTTCCAGATCCTCAGTTATCTATTCTTTACTGAACATATAAGTCCTACCTTGGAATGGGTTTCATATAACAGTTTCATAGCTGCATACATAATATATTTTTATTATACTAATTCCCATCACTCTTTTTGTACTCACTTATGATCCTCTTATTCTGACCTACTCTCCTTGCTATTCTCATAGGTTCTTTTTTATTCTTTAATTTTTATAATCCATTGTATTTTATTGATATTTCTTACAAACTCCTCGGGAATGGATTGTTTGTTTGTTGTGTGCGTTTGTTTGTTAATTTGATTTTCAGTGATCACACCAATAAAGAAAATTAGTCTACTGCCCCTGGAAACTCTTAACCTGCCTGTAACTACTTGAGATAGGATCTCAAAGTCTCTTTGCACTAGCTACATTTGTTGTAACTCTGCTGGGAGGCTTGTGCCCTATGGATCCCTGAGAAAAGGATCCCACTGACATGCCCAGGATTTTGCAGATTTTGTGCTGACAGTTTATTTTGCTTTTCTGTTACTTTAATAAACATCAACCAAAACAAACTTGGGAGAGGAAAAATATTTTAGATGATATATTATGGTCTCTTATTGAGGGAAGCAAAGTCAGGAACTGAAGGCCAGGGCTTGAAGAATAAACCAATAGAGGAATGCTGCTTACTGGCTGGCTGTCAATGGACTTTTCAGATATCCTTTTTTTTTTTTTTTTTTTTTAAATATATGATTTCAGGCCTACATGATATGAGATAGAACTGCCCACAGTAAGCTGGGTCATTCTACATCAATTAGTAATCAAGAAAATGACTCAGACAGGCCAGTAGGCCAATCTGATCTAGCTAAGTCTTCAGTTCAGGCTACCTTTCCCAAGTTGACTCTGGTGTGTCAACTGATAGCTGAAACTAACTATGGTAGCTAGTAAATGCAATTGCTGTTAAGATCAAGAATATAGTACAATGTCATGCTTCAAGTTTGATATCAACTCATTCTAGCCTTTCATCCTCTAGCTCTTGTATTCTTTCTACCTCCTATTCCTCAAGGTTCTGAAGCCTTGAAGAGGGTGTGATAGATATTCCTTTTATGGTTGAGAATTCATCAGCCACTTGTTCTCAGGACTTTTACCAGTTTAAAATCCCTGTAGTTACCACCACCCACTGTGAAATAGAGTTTTTCTAACAAGAGCTGACAGGAGGCAGTAATCTATGCATATAAAAATAGTTATTTAAAAAATAAATTAATAGACATATTATGTCTATTAAACAAAAATTTGCCATTGTGATCTAAAATCTCCTCAACACAAGGATATAACAAAATTTACATTACCAGATGTGTTTATAGTGTGGGGTCTACATCTAATCATATAGTGATAATTTATCTGTATTACTAGATTGTCACTATTGAAAGAATGAAAATATTTTAAGTAATTTATTTTATTTTCTGTGTGTACATGAATGACTACATGTGTGAATGTACATCACT
This sequence comes from Mastomys natalensis, assembly GCA_021653895.1. NCBI lineage: Eukaryota > Metazoa > Chordata > Mammalia > Rodentia > Muridae > Mastomys > Mastomys natalensis. Next base: position 274,257 of record JAJTUV010001722.1, on the reverse strand, counting down.
TGTGATTCTGATGCCTCTGGCCAGAAAAGGATATCAGAATCCCAGAACTGGATTGAAAGCAACTTGTGTTTTGTCTTGTGGGTAGTGGAATTTGAATTGGATCCTTTGAAAAAGCAACTAGTGCTCATAAGAGCCACAGTGTCTTTCCAATCATAGTGTACTGTCCTTGTCTGGGTGTTCTAGAATATTGCATGTATGTTCCAAAGCTGAGTTAGCATTTGGATGGCCACGCTCCTGCAGCAGATTGCATAGTATCCCCGCTCAGCACCATAAAATCTCATTGCCAGGGAGAAATTTTTATCTCTATTCTAGATTAATTTCTCTGTATTTTATCCAAAGTTTGTAGTGTCTTCAGCTGTAGAAACTTAGCATCTTGCTCTGGTGGGCAACTGTACTAATTTTATTTGTGTTGCTGTGATAAAATACCCCAATAAAAAAAACATATAAAGGATAAAGGGGATTATTCATTTTACAATTCCAAGTTAGAGACTATCATGGCAGAGAAGTCATAATGTCAGGAGGTGAAAGAAGACAATTATATCATATCCACCAAATCTAAACAGAGAGAAAAAATAAAGGATGTTTGTTTGCTTGTTTTCTTTCTCTTATCTTGTATGGTTGTTCAGGAAAATCTTCCTAGGGAATAGTGTTACAGTGGGCTGGGTCTTGCCATGTTAATAAAATTAATAAGACAATTCTCCAGACTTGTCAGCATAGCAACGTAATATTAATAATCCCTCACACAGATTATCTTCCCATGTTATTTTAAGTTGTGTCAATCTGACAACTAAAACTGTTGTTTTAAGTTGTGTTAATTTGACAACAAAAACTGTGATAATACCCAACAGCAGTTCAGTAGCCTATTATATTTTGCCTCTCACCCTATTCCCAAGGACCAACTACCCATTCAGAGGTAATTAAGTCACTCAAACATTTTCAAGTAATAACTAATGGCTTTTGATAGCAATTTTAATCTAAGTCCACTCAACTTTCGTTGTACTGTTTGTATCTTCCCCATGAATGTTGGAATTTAAAATCCTTTGTGGTTGTTTAGAAATTTCATTTTCTTATTAATCTATTATCTCATGCATCCTTAGATTTAGTTGATCCTACCTCTACCTACTCATCTCCCCAACATTCCTGACATTCTCTGTTTGAACCTTACCCAACCTACTATCCCCCCTCTACTTATGTATCACAGAATTTTACTTCTAATGCCTCTTCTTTTCTCTCCTCTTACACTCATTTACAGCAGACTGGTCTTCCATATACTCATTCTCACTTAAACATGTATCTTCATTAAAGATTATTTGTTCTTAGAATGATACAAAGTGAATAAATGTTGACAGATGTTACCTAGCCATCATATGTCTAAGTTGAGGATACTGTCATGTGTTCTCACCAACTCTGTTGTATATCTCCCTAAATCTCTGCTTTGAAAGATGCATTGGATATATTTTTAAAATATAATTTAATTACAAACATTTCTTCCTTCCCTTTCTTCCCTCTCCAAACTACCATATACCAGTATCCACACTTTTTCAAATTCATGAACTATTTTTCTAATTGTTACTATAGCATTATGTTTATGATTATATGTATATTGAAGTCTATATTCCTAAACATAACCTATTGATTGTACATAATGTAACCTGTGTGTATATTTTCAGCGTTGGCTGTTTATTCTAGACAGATAATTGATGTGGTCTCCCAGGGGAGGAGTCAAGTCTCCCATTCCCAGCCTTGCTTAGTTCCCTGTAGTTCATTGTCTAGTATGAAGGCCTCATGAGTTTTCTATTTCCACTATGACATATCTATTGGTGTTGTCATTTTCAGCTCACACTTGCGTAGTCACATTGTTAAGACTTTATGTTTATAGCTTCTGAAAGTAGTAAGAGATACAACCTCACAGCAAACTTTCAGATCCTCTGACTCTGACAATCTCCCCACCCTCTCTTCCTCAATGTTTTTCCAGCCTCAGGCATAGAGGTTTTTTTTTTTTTTTTTTTTTTTTTTTACATGCATCCCTTGTAATTTAGTTCTCTATCTCTGCAGTTAGATTGGTTATGATCTTCTGGAATGGCCTCCATTAGTTGAGAAGAGAAATTTCCTGGATTTATTGATTATTTTATTTCATTATCTGTCACAAAAATGCTTTACCTCAAAAAAAAAAAAAGACTTAGAAATATATGAAAATGGACAAGTGATAAATAATGAATTACCAAGGAAAACAGAAGCAAGAAGAATCCATTAGATTTGAAAAAATATCTTAATGAAATACTTATCTTCCATATATACTTTGAGAAAAAAAGACTATGAATATGTCCAAGAACTCCTAGGGTTACGGGCAAATAGAGAATCTCTGTAAGAATTGCATAAAACCTGCCGTATTCATGGATATATAATAGGTGGATTTGTCAGAAAATAAACAAATAAAACTACACACTCCTTATTTTTTAAAAAGGATTTAAAAGAAAAGAAAAAGTGGGAGCAAATAGAGAGAAAAATGATTGGGGAAATCATATCATCCATTCAGAGGAAGAAGTTCTTGAGAGTCATAGGAAGCTATCAGTCAAAAGACAAAGACAGTCTCCTATGAGACTCTCATTATAACAGGATTGAGGAAAAGCAACTTGGATCAGTGGTCTGAGAAGCAACTGATATGCTTAAATCTAGAAATGGAATGGTGCAGATGCTCTTTCATTTTGCTGATAGTAGCCTATCAATAATAGAAAGCCTCCCATTACATACTCTCAATCCATTCATAAAAAGTATTAGAAAATTACATCTTTCATTTTAGGTTACGACTCTGAACATTTGGTTGCACAACATAGCACATGGGTTAAAAAGATAGCTCAGTTGGTAAAGTCACTTTTGAACAAGCATGATGATTTGAGTTAAATATCTAGGACCCATATAACAGAGAGAGAACCAACTCCAACAAGTTGACCTTTGGCATATATACATGTGCCATGGCACCTGTGCAAAAACACCACTGCATATACACACACAAATAAAAATAATACAATAAACATCAAATATTTAAACATAGCAGAAATCCCGTCCTCTCAAAAAAAAAGATAATTATGTTTATTTTTCATAATATACATGAAGATGTCTCTCAAGTTTGGAGGAAATTTTGTTTAACTAAACCAGCAAGGTGAGAGAAATAATGTCACATCAATAATTTAAAAAAAAAAAAAAACATCTTTAAGCTTAAAAACTAAGGATGCTTATTATTTTACTGCCTATGATGTAAAGTTGATTAGTTTATATTGAGCATTATTTATATGTAGAATAAGGCTCAAACTAAAGATGTACAAAAATTTGAAAGTCCTTTCTTCAAGGGCTTTGGATTTGCTTGTGTATTTAAGGCACACAGCTAAAAACAGGAATAAATTATTTACTATATGAGTGAGGATCAACATTCAACTTGAGTGATGTAATCATAAGCTTTTGATTCTGTTTTATCTAAAATTCTCTCTTAAAAATGATTTAGAATGGTGTGTCTCTAAAGACAGTCAACCTCTAACATTATATAATTGTACTAACAGCAATGGGCTCAGAAATGCTCAGCCACAGCAGGAGATGTGAAATCTAGCAGAAAAGAAACAAAGATCAGTTTCTGTCTGAAGTTTTAGACTTACCCATCACTAACTTTGAGACTGTTCGGTTAGATCTCATCCCCATTTGTCTCTAAATCTTCTGCATCGCATAGGAAGTTTTCATTCCCATTGTCTAAGTATTTACAGAGACTCACTTCCAAGAAAGATTTTTGAAATTTTTACTAAGTAATCTGTTAGAAAGATTCTTTGGAGCAAGTCCTGTCTATGTTGTATGGAAATCAACAGTCTAGTTTACAGGTTAGTAGGCAGCAGGCAGCTTGATCCACTTGCCTGAATCCACTCATGGATACACCAACAGTTCTGTTCTATAGAGTTGGGTTACTAATAGCAGTGACATGACTTAGCAGAGACAGTCAGGCCTTAGCCTCGCTCCAGCCCGCAGGAGAGACCAAGAGGAACACCAGGAGAAGTTCTGAGCTGTGCTTCTTTCAGGGACATAAGATAGCAAGGATGGGAGAGTCACAAGCATTGCATGGCTAGCTGTACCAGCAAACCAAGCTCTCTCTCCATTACTCCTTTGAGTCCTATTTATACCCTCCAAATGTCACATGTCCTCTACATGCCTAGCCTCAACATGAGTCTTTCCTCAGCATAGGTCTTGCCTCAGCAAGGGTCTTGCATCAACATGTGGATCCAATCATCCAGAGTCCAAGGAGTCCTGACAAATGGAGCTTAACTATGTAATATAAGTTGGATCAATGCATGCTTGTGGTTAGCAAATAATCCTTCATCACATGTCCTTTCACATGTTTGCTTTAGCAGAACATACTATCTCCTTTTTCAGCTTCAGTGAAATGTTCCTTCACGAGTCTGACTTAGTCTTTCACCTGTGTCCACTTCAGGAAAACACTCCTTCACTTGTTTGTTCCAGCAAAACACCTTCTGACACAACTGGTTTTCCAAAGAACCTTAAGTTTCTGTTTCAATAGTACAGATGAGTGTGTGTGTGTGTGTTTGTGGGTTTGTGTGTATATTTGTGTAAATACTATTCTTCCTGTTATACACTATTCTGAATATAGCATTCTTCCTAATAACTGGAATTCTGGCACAGTCCAAAAAATTTAATATCCTTTTTATATTATTAATATATATTCATGAAGTCTAAAACCCCTAAGCTTGCAAAAAAGAAACAATCAGGAAAGCTCAGTAGAAGGGAATTGCAATTGTTTTTGTGCGAGTTAAATATGCGTTTTCCATGTTGTCAGGTTCAAATCACTGCATGGTAGGAAAGTGGTGGGTCACTTTTTTTAATTAGTGACTAAATAAATAAAATAATTCAGGGCAAATCAAAACAAGGCAGAGTTTCCAGTGTCCGTTCACCTTCCCAGATAGTTTTTCCATGATCTCTATGAGAGATCATGTTTTTGTCACGCTGATATCTGTGATTCTCCTTCCAGAATCATCAGTAGAGTATGAAAAATAAAAGATGTGGTGAGAACTGAAAGGTGTTTTACTCCCTGTCCTTATTTTCACCATACCCGGCTCCCAAGGTTTCATTTTTCTCTGTATCTAACAAGAAACCTCTCTTGAGTGACTAACGGTACATACTTGTGAGAAGATTCTACCTCTTCAATTCCATCACTCAGTGAAGCTCAATACCTATTTTTCTTCATATTGTTTCTAAGGACCTGAAACAGAAAAAAAAGTTCCATATATGTTTCCTCAAGGTAGATCATCATGTATTGGCACTTGAATACAATACAAATCTATGTAATGATTTATGCATTGCTTTTTAAACTATACTTTTGAATTTACCTTGTTTGAACTGAGAATATGCTACTTGTTCTTGATGATGTGGGATGGACTCTATCTTTAGAATGTAGTTTGCAAAAGATTTAGAAAGGAAGAAATAAAATCATCTCAGAAACCATAAACAATAAATCCTTCAAAAGGACTAATCCCCAAACTTCCTGCCCTTCTGTTGCATGTTTAACTTCTCTTTTTATGCACAGAAAGAGACCTAAGTGATTTAGAGTTTATTTTTACTCTAACATCTCCTAGCCTAGTAATAGAGAACTAAGGAAAAGAATAAGTTGTAAGAAATGAAATTGGTACTAACTTACACAACTTCAAGACACTTTAAAACAAACAGATAAAATCATAGATAAGCAAAGTATGAAGTATAAAGACAGAAGGCAAAATGCTTCACTTTGATTAACACAGGAACAAGAGTAGATTAGAAAAATGAATCTGCCTTAGGGTCTGTACGAATCTGCTTTCAATTGTGTGTATTGTAGACTGTACAGTACTATAGACTGTAGGGGGGAAAAGTATAAAAACAATGCAAAAGGATACTAGAGGGATATCTCCAAAGAGCATTGACTGATCCTTCATAGGACCCAGGTTCATTTCTGTACTCACATGGCAGCTCATACCTGTCTGTAGTTCTATGACAATATATTATTATGAAAGTGTCTTTTACATCCTAAAATAAAGGAACTTTTATTGGATCTCACAATACTATTAAAATATACCTTGAGGTTATTTAAGACAAGTCTAACTGGTATTTTGCTGTATAATCTGCTTGTTGAACTACCAATAAATGAACACTCAAACAGCTATAAGTGACGGTGCAATGAAACCATGAAATTAGACTACTCAGTGGGTAGAAAGAAAGGTTTATGGGAGATCAAATAGCTAAGATGATCTTTTAGGGATCAGAGAGAAGAAAAATTATTTAAAATAGAGCTGATTGTATGTAGTACTGAGTAGAGTCTGGTTCTTTGAGTAGATATAGAATATTTGGATTGACCAAGAGCTAGATTTTCTTGCTGGAGGTAGCCGAACTTTGGGGTGGATTAAGGGAGTTCCTTGTAAACAGACACCCCACTTTATAATTTTCTGAGGAACTTTGAATTTATGCTTATGCTTATTAATTAACAATAGTCTTGTTATAGATTTTAGTCCTTCTGTTTAGAATATTGTAACCAGGTTTTCCATTTTAGGGGTCCCACTTTGGATATAACATTCCAGTTTATTGTTGAAGTGATAGTCTTCATGATATTTCATGCTGATTGGTGGCTTAATAGGACATGGGGATTCTGGAACTCTGGTCTAAAACAAGGGCTCAAGATCACAGTTGATGATAGAAAACCATAGGAAATTACATAAGAAGTACAGTACTAGCTAACAGAATCCTTAGCTTTTGAGTACTGTTGTATGTTGATATATTCCTAAATGTTTATCTAACTGTTAGATGTTAGGGACATACAGAGGTAGAAAATAAATGGCTAGTAAGAGACATAATGATAGCCCAGAATAATTTGTCTTGGGACCTGAAATAATCCAACCTCTTTGTTCTTTTATCCTTCCTTTTATAATTATTTTATTTATTTCCATCCCAAATGTTTCCCTCCTCAGCAGAGTTCTTCCTTGAAATCCTTCCTCCCCTTCACCTCTGAGAGAGTCCTCCCAGGAATACCCTCTCTAGGCATCATGACTACAAGATTAGGTCCCTCATCTCCCTCTGCAACTGAGCTAGACAAAGAGTGTTCTGCTACTATGTGTCTGGGGACCCTGACCAGCCCATGTATGCTGTTTGGTATGGGGCTTAGTCTCTGGGAGCTTCCATTGGATCAGGTTAGTTGACACTATTGGGTTTCCTATGGAGTTCCCATCCCCTTCGGTTTCTGTACTCCTTCCCCTATCTCTTCCATAGGGATCCCCAACCTCATGGTCCAATGCTTGGTTGTGATTATCATATCTGTCTCAGTAAGCTGCTGGTAGAGCCTTTCTGAGGGCAACCATGCTGGGTTCTGCTCTGCAAGCAAAAAAGAATGCCAGTAATGGTATCAGGGTTTGATGCCCACCTACGGGATCTATCCCAAGTTTGGCTTGTTACTGGTCAGCCATTCTTTCAGTCTATCATGGTATCACTGAGGACATACCATATTTGTCTTTTGGGGTATGAGTTACCTTGTTCAGGATGATAATTTCTATTCCTGTCCATTTGCCTCCAAAAATCATGGTGTCCTAGTTTTTAATGGCTGAATAATATTCCCATTATGTAAATAAACCACATTTTCTGTATCCATCCTTCTGTTGAGGGACACCTGGGTTGCTTCCAGTTTATTGATATTATGACTAAGGATGCTATGAACATAATGGAGCATGTGTCCTTATGGTATGGTGGAACATCTTTTGGGTATATGCCAAGGAGCTGTATAACTGGGTCTACCCTTAGAACTATTTCCAATTATCTAAGAAACCACCAGATTAATTCAGTGTATCTAGTTTTATGTTGAGGTGCTCGATCCTATTGAACTTTGTGCAGGATGATAAGTATGGATCTATTTACATTCTTCTCATTCATGAATCCAATTATACCAGCACCGTTTGCTGAAGATGCTTCCCTTTTCCACTGTATGGTTTTGGATTCTTTGTCAAATATTATGTGTGGGTTTATTTCTGGGTCTTCAATTCTATTCCATTGATTGACATGTCTGTTTCTATACCAATAACGTGCCAGTTTTTGTTTCACTTTGTTTTGTTGTTCATTTTGTTTTGTTTTGGTAATTTTTATCATGATTGCTCTGTAATTCAGCTTGAGATCAGGGATCAGGATTTCTCCCGAAGTTCTCTCATTAATTAGAATTGTTTTGACTATCATGTTTTTCTTTTTTTGTTGCTATTATTGTTGTTTTTGTTTTTTCATATGAAGTTCAGAATTGCTTTTTCTATGTATGTGAAAAATTATTTTGGAATTTTGGTGGGGATTGCATAGAATCTGTAGACTGCTTTTGGTAATATGGCCATTTTCAATATCTTAATCCTGCCTGTATATGAGCACAGCATATCTCTGTTTTCTTAGATTTTCTTCAATTGCTTTTTTCAGGGACTTGAAATTCTTGTCATACAGATCTTTCACTTGTTTGAATTGAGTTATACAAAAAATATTTTATATGATTTGTAGCTATTATGAAGGTGTTTTTCCCTAAATTTTTCCTCAGCACATTTATCACATGTATAAAGGAATTATTGAATTTCATTGAATTACTTTTATATCCAGACACTTTGATGAAGTGGTTTTTCATTGGTAGAAGTTCTATGGTAAAATTTTAAGGACTATTAATGTATACTCTCATATCATCTGCAAATAGCTATACCATGACTTATTCCTTTCTAAATTTTACCACCTCAATTTCATTTTGTTGTTGTATTACTCTAGTTAGAACTTTAAGTAGTATGGTGAGTAGGTAGGAAGATTGTGGGCACCCTTTTTTGTTCCTGATTTTAGTGGGGTTGCTTTAAGTTTCCATTTAACTTGATGTTGGCTATTGGTTTGATATATATTGTTGAGAATAGTTTTCTCTATAGTGATGTATTTTTGAATTTCCTCAGTTTCTGTTGTTATGCCTTCATTTTAATTTCTGACTTTATTACTTTGGATATTGTCTCTGTGTCCTCTGGTTAGTCTAGCTCAGGGTATCTATCATGTTGATTTTCTTAATAACCAGCTTCCTGGTTTTGTTGATTCTTTTTATAGTTCTTTTTGTTTCTACTTGGTTGATTTCAGCCCTGAGTTTGATTATTTCCTGCCTTCTATTCCTCTTGGGTTTATTTGCTTCTTTTTGTTCTAGAGTTTTTAGGTATGCTGTCAAACTGCTGTGTATGCGCTCTCCAGTTTCGTTTTGTAGGAACTTAGAGCTATGGGTTTTCCTCTTAGCAATGATTTCATCGTGTCCCATAAGTTTTGGTATGATGTACCTTCATTTTCATTAAATTCTAAAAAGTTTTTCATTTCTTTATTATTTCTTCCTTGACCAAGTTATGATTGAATAGAACATTGTTCAGTTTCCATGTGTATGTGGGCTTTCCATTGTTTTTGTTGTTATTGAAGTCCAGCCTTAGTCCTGTGGTTATCTGATAGGATACAGGGGATTATTTCAATCTTCTTGTGTCTGTCAAGGAAGGCCTGTTTTGTGATGAATTTTATGGTCTATTTTGGAGAAGGTACCGTGAGGTACCTTGCCAATGGATCAAGATATGGTGTCTTCAAGGGAGCAGACCAACTAGGAGACAACTGCTCTGGTGCAGTGGATCCTTAACTGCTCTGAGTACAGCAGGTCCTCTGGGATGGTCAGAATATGGTGTCTTCCTGGGAGCAGACCAGCTAGGAGTCTGCCCCAGTAGAAAGGACCAGGTGGAGGGGGTGGATGGGAAGTTGTATTCAGGAAGGCAAGATTTTTGTGGATGATGGGTCCTTAGTGTGTCAGGCTCCCAGCTGCAGTTTTGGGACTTCAGACTGTGGGGTAAGGTTTTTACCAACTGTTCTGAGTGAGGAAGATCCTTTGGGATGGGTCAGAATATGGTGTTTTCCAAGGAGCAGACTAGCTATGAGTCTGTCCCAGCAGAAAGGACCAGAAGGAATGTTCCTTTTGTTTCTAATTTATTAATTTCAGACCTGAACTTTACTATTTCTGCTCTACTCCTCTAGAGTTGAGAAACCAAACCGACTCCATTTTGGGTGAATTAGCGCAGAGGCAACACACTCCAAATCTGGCAAAAATTGGAACAGCCATGGTCAAATTGGAAGACTGTAAGAGATGCCTAAAACGAATAACTTCAGAAAAGGAGGTAGGATGGGCCCTAATGACTGAGAATGTCCCCAATTAGTAAAACAAAAAACAAAAAAACAAACAAACAAGCAAAAAAACCAACTTATGTGCTTATTATTTAAAAAAAGAGGGGCAACTGGGCCAAAAATTGCCCAAAGTGGAAAAAAAAAAAAGGCCCCTTCAAACTATGGCCTCAAAAGATGCCCAGGGTAAGTCTTTTTATAAAAACAAACAAAACAAAACAAAACAAAACAAAAAACAAAAAACAAACAAACAAACAAAAAAAAAACCCTACCCACCAGCTTTCTTTTCATAATGCAACTTAACATTCTGTCTTGATAAAACCGGAATGTAAAGTTTCTCCAACAGTTTATATCTCCTGTTGACCACAGAAAGAAAACAAATGCTCCTAGAAGACTTCCAGGACCTCTCGGCAAACTTTTTTCCAGCCCTTTACTCTAAGATAATATCTTTTTGTTGCTAAAGTGTGTTTCTTGTATGCATGAGAATGAAGAGTCATGTTTATGTATCTACTGTTAGACTGTATCATTTTTAGGGGGGAATTGAATCTATCAATGCTGAGATATACAAATGAACAATGATTGTTTGTTCCTGTTATCTTGTTGTTTCAGGTGGTAATGTGTGTGTGTGTGTGTGTGTGTGTGTGTGTGTGTGTGTGTGTGTGTGTCTGTGTCTGTGTGTCTGTGTGTCTTCTTTTGGATTTGCTGTGAGATAATTATTTTCTTGTGTTTTCCTCAGTGTAGTTACCCTTGTGCCTTGTGTTGGGATTTTTGTTCTAGTGTCCTCTGTAGGAATGGATTACTAGGAAGATTTTGTTTAAATTTGGTTTTCTCGTGTACTATCTTAGTTTCTCCATCTATGGTGATTGAGAGTTTTGCTGGGTATAGTATTCTGGGCTGGTATCTATGGTCTCTTACAACCACACATATGTCCAGGATCTTCTGGCTTGTAGAACCTCTGTTGAGAAATTATTTTTACTTCTGACAAGTCTACATTCATAAATTACTTGGCCTTTTTCCTTTACAGCTTTTAGTATTATTTCTTTGTATTGTATATTTAGTGTTTTGATTATTATGTGGCCAGAAGATTTAACTTTATGGTCTAATCTATTCGATGTTCTGTAGGCTTCTAGTACATTTGTGGCCATCTCTTACTTTAGGTTAGTAAAGTTTACTTCTATGATTTTGTTTGAGATGTTTTCTGACTCTTTGAACTAGGAATCTTCACCGTCTTCTATTCTTATTATTCTTAGGTTTGGTCTCTTCATTGTGTCCCATATTTCTTGGATGTTTGGGGTTAGTAATGTTTTATACTTGGCAATTTCTTTAACCAATTCATGAGTATCTTCTGTGGTATCTTCTACACCTGAGATTCTCTCTTCCATCTCTTGTATTCTGTTATGATGCTTGTGTCTATGGTTGCTGTTCTCTTTCCTAAGTTTTATATTTCCAGTGTTGGATCTATTTGTGATATCATTATTGTTCCTCTATCCACTTTTATGTCTTGGGCCATTTTGTTTAATTTCTTCACCAGTTTGATTGTATTTTACTATATTTATATATGGGATTTATTTGTTTCCTCTTTAACATCTTCTACCTGTTTGCTTGTGTTTTCCTGTATTTCTTTAAAGGAATTATTACTATCTACCTTAAAGGCCTCTATTACCTTAATGAGATGGATTTTAAGGTCAAAATCTTTCTCTCCATATATGTGTTTAGATATACAGGGCATGCTGTGGTATGATATCTGGGTTCTGATGCTGCCAAATTGGATTTAATTCTGTTGATTATATTCTTGATCTTACCTTTTGCCTTCTGGTTTTCATAAGTGTTAACTTGTCTGAGTGTTTTGGATTGGGCAGATTTCCTAGGAGTCAGGTAGAGTTGTGTGTCCTGGTTTAGAGCAGACCTCCTGAGAGGCAGGCAGTGCTGCCTCTTGTTAGAGCAGGCCTCATGTATCCCTGTTAGAGCAGTCGTACTAGAAGGTAGTCAGGGTTGTGTTGTTGGGTAGCAGACATACTGATCAGCCACTGGTTCAGGTGGAGAGTCATACCAGAAGGGCGATTGACAAATTCCAACTTCTGACTTAATGCAAGTTCTAATGAGTCATGGCTCTGCAGCTTCTACCAAGAAACTTTTGTTCACATGTTTTTCTATACTGTTTGGAAAAATTGCAGTACCTTATAAAAGAACTAGTTTCCTTGACTTAGTAAAATACTTATCTACCCAGGAATTTTGAGCCTGGAAAGGGGTACAATATTTGAAATATTAATAAATAACAATTAATAAAAATAATTTTGAAATTAAGAAATCAATATAACTAAATATAAAAAATAATAACCTAGAATAGATCATTTACAGTTGTAATCTCATGCCTTTTGGTCATGATAAAGCATCTTTGCATGTTTCAGTGGACTGGCACCCATGAAGTAGTCTAGGCTGGTTGGTTATCTAGTAAGCTTCAGAGATCACGGCCAGGTATAGCACCTATTCAGTCCAATACATAGCCATAATTTTTGTTTATGAATCCAGACCAGTAGATTAGGCCTTCATACTTTACATTTCTGGAAATTTTACATTCATATAAAACAAAATTTCTGATGGATATTAGTGAGAGAGTCAGCATGCGTACTATTTACATTGTGTGTGCTACTTTTATCTAGGGACAATGTATTTGAGGTTTCTAAGATTAAACCATATGTAGCAATAGGTCTATATATTCTCTTAATGTCTACAGGGTGGGTCTAAGCCATACTCTAAGGAGGATCATGCATCTGCATCTAATAACAGTGAAAGATCAGCTGTATTCTATGACACAAGCAGTTTCCTTGGCTATCAGACCAACACAGGATCACATTTAGAAACTAAAATACTTATTATTTGCCCATGTCTTAGTGACTATTCCTGTTGCTGTGGTAACATACACTGACAAAAGTAACCGATGAACTAGTTTAGCTCATAGTTTCAGGTGTCAACCAAGCTGAGGAAATCATGGAAGAAAATGAAGCAGTTAACCACATTTAATTTGCAGTCAGACCAATGAATGACAGACGCTTGTGCTCAGCTTTACTGCTTTCCTGTTGATGCACTGCAGGACCTAAGCTCAAGGAGTAGCCACAATCCTTCCCACCTCAGTTTATCAAGATAATCCTGAACAAGCATGCCCAGAGGTAATTAATATCTACATAATCCCTGAAAAAAAGGCTTATTTGTCTTCTAGGTGATTCCTGATCTAGTCAGGTTGTCAATCATCATCCTCCTGCCCTACTTCCATAAATTAACATGCACATTAGAGGAAGACACATTTGAGAATGGTTAAGAAATTTATATTGTATAATGTTTGCATGTAGTGAGTAGTTGTGGAGGAATTTGAAAAGTCTACTCTTGTTTGTTTCTACATAACTATGGCAAATTTTGTGATATGGATTTAATATAATTTACTACTCATTCTATTCCCTGAGATGAGAGAGCGGGCCTTTCTGCACATGTTCTAGTGTAGTATAAGTTTAAGACAAGATCAAGAGAAAGCATAGTCAGTATTAACCATGGTCTTTGTGTGTTCAAGAGCATGTCAGACAGAGAAAAAGCATACACTAACGGAAGCCCAGTCCTGTGAGAGACCTTGACAATAATCAAGCAAACAAGTGAGATAGCAACTATCAAACTAGAGCCAAAATTGTCCTCTGACCTCCAAATATGTAGACAAATCCATGTACTTGCATACAGAAGCAACTTCACACAGGAATATGTATATTATATAAAAAGTTATTCTCATAAAAATGCCTAAGTATAACCAAATAGGATTCCCTCAAGAAATGGAATGATAGTTCTGCATATATATTTTATATGATTTATGCAAACTGGTGATTGATGCGCCATTTCAATAAAAGACAATAGATGCAAAAACCAGGCATTTCATAAAATTTAAATCTTTTCATGGGAAAAATCTGAATAAATTAGTTTTTAAAGTAGCATAATTTTGTATAATAAAAGCCATTATGACACATAACACCTAACATCATTCTGAATGTGGAAAAGTCAAGAGCTTCCTAAATCAGGATCAAACAATGAGGACTGTTTACCAATACACTTGGCAATAGGAACAGGAGAATGGAGCTAATAAATGGAGCACACAAAAGTCTCAGGCAACAACCAACTTTTTATCAGATCACCAAACAATTTATAATCTCTGTGTTAAAAAAGTCACATGAGTAAACTCTCCAATCACTAGGACAATCCTTGTACAGCAGAAGGGCCAAACATGGAATTAAAAAGAAAGAAAGAAAGAAAGAAAGAAAGAAAGAAAGAAAGAAAGAAAGAAAGAAAGAAAGAAAGAAAGAAAGAAAGAAAAGAAAAAAGGAAAACCATGTTGTTTTCCATCAAGGCATAGAAACATTTAGCAATACTGAGATGTAATGAATAAACTGCTGTAAACTCACTCCTATCTGCTTCATCTGGAGAGGGAACAAATGCATATTTCAAAAACAATTTTGTATTTTTGAAGAAACTGAGATCCCAAGATTCTTGTCTTATTTTCTTGGCCTTTCCTCAGAAGTACTCAGGATTCTCACAAAACTCCATGTCCTGACAGGTGGCAATGTCACTATTATTTGACATACAGTTTCAAGTCCCAGACACAAAAGTCAGACAAAAGAAAGTGATAAAGAGCACCCATGCTGAGAAAGAAATCACAAGTTATAATTATCCAAAGATGACATGATCTCACAAAGAATAATACCTGTAAACACACATCTAGAGAGTCCATTAGAAATAATTAAAATGCAGCAATATTCTAGGGTATAAAGTTATTATGCAAAAATGAACTCAGGAGTAGACTTATGAAGGAAGAAAAAAATCTTTGCAATGAGCAAAAATTAATGAAAGATAATATTAGGAAAGGATAGACATGTTATATACATAGGTGAAGATAAATATCATGGAAAGGTAGGAGCAGTGGTACTACTTAAATTCAAAATACCCTGTAGGTATCAAAGAAGTGTAGTATTTATGAACAGGTATATATATATATATATATATATATATATATATATATATATATATATCCATGTAAAATATCTGATATATATCATATCTCTATTTTTATATATGCATCTATATCTATAGCATCTATCTATATATCTACATACCATCTATATCTATCTATATGATATATATTTGAATCATATATACATCAAAGCTGTATATATGATATATATGAACAACTTTTTATTGATCATTTCCTCAAGTGAGGCTCCTTCCTCTATGATAACTTCTGCTATGTCAAGTTGGAAGAGAAAAGCCAGTCAGTAAAGATATCTATAACTATCAATACACCAACAGCCATAGGTTTAAAAGAGAGCAAGGGAAGGTATATATGAAGGATGAGTAAGAGCAAAGGAAGGGGAAATGATGCAATTACAATCTCAAAAACAAAGAAATGGTTTTTAAAAGGTAGACAAAAAGAATGGTATTGCCATACAAGTCAACATGAGGATTAATGGATTGGACTAGAAACATCCACTGTGAAATGAATTTTGAAGTTGCCAAAGAAACAAGAACTAGAGAAGTGAAATTGTTTGACAGCATCATACAGGCAAAAACACGGATGTCCACATTTTAAATAATTGAACCTGGATCACCATCTTTCACTAGTCACAAAGTCTCAACTAAAAATTGATTTAAGATTTAAATCTAAGACATAAAACTGTAAAAGTGCCAGAAGAAAAAAATGGGAAATTGTTTCAAGTCATTAAAAGGGCGAAGTGTCTTTTGGCCATACCCAAAACCATAAGAAAAAAAATAGAAATTTTATTCTTTCTAGGAAACTATCATCAGAATAAAGACACAAACTAAGAAATGGAAGAAAATATTTTATATGGAATAAGTATAAGAGCTAAATATTCCAAAATAATGAAATTTAAAATATAGACAATAGAAAAAATGTAAACCTCTATAAAAAGAAAATAAAAATAATCAATATGGTGTTTGTTTTATTGGACAATATCATACTAAAATATAAATTATGTGTATCTAGTATCAGTGCTATATTGTAATTCTATTTCTCCTGAACATCTTATCATTCATTTCGAGTGTGCATGTCATTACCAACAGCATCATCATCCTAAGACTTAGGACATCTCTAGTTTCTTGTGAGAGTTATGAGAGGAATTTATTTGTAAACTTAAATGACCTAGCCAGGTGATTATACACTCCCTCTGTTTACAAACTTTTCCTCTAAAATGATTTTTTTTAATCATTACCCCAGTGAGCTGATGTCAGGTACCATTGACTCTACAAAAAGAATATAGGGATTGCTCAGTGGTTAACAGCACTGGCTTGTATATCATAGGAACTCATTCCAATTTAATTATCCTCATGGTGGGACATAACTATCTTTAGCGCCATTCCTAGGAGATTCAACACTCTCTTCTTTCCTCTGTGGGTACCAGGAATGCACATGATTCACATGCATAATTGCAGTCTTAATATCTATGCACATGAAATTAAATTAGATTAAAGGAAATTTATTTATTTATTTATTCAAATCTTTAATCTTTTATTACAGTTCAGTCTTTATCCCCCTCCTGGCCCACCCTCTGACTGTTCCACATCCCACACCTTCTCCCCTCTATGACCCTCTCAGTCTCCAGAGGATGTCCCCCACTCTTAGCCCACTAGACCTCTCCACTTCCTGGAGCCTCAAGTCCCTTGAGGACTAGGTTTATATTCTCTCACTGAGTCCAGAACAAGCAGTCCTCTGCTGTATTTGTTGAGTCCTCATATCAGCTGGTTTATGCTGCCTGGTTAGTGGTTCAGTGTCTGAGAGATCTTGGAGGTCCAGGTTAGTTGAGATTACTGGTCTTCCTATAGGGTCTCCCTTCTCTTCAGATTCTTCCAGGATTTCCCTAATTTAATTACAAGGGTCACCAGCCATCTATTGTTTGGGTGTAAATATCTGCATCTCACTCAGCTGCTTGTTGGGCCTTTCTAAGAGCAGTCATGCTAGGCTCCTGTTTGTAACCACACCATATCACCAGTAAAAGTGTCAGGCCTTGGGGCTCCACTTGAGCTGGATTCTAATTTGGGCCTGTCACTGGACCTCCTTTCCCTCAGGCTCTTCTCCAATTTTGACCCTGCAGTTCTTTCAAACATGAACAATTCTGGGTCAGAATTTTTAACTGTGGGATGGCAACCCCATTCCTCTACTTGATATCCTGTATTTCTGCTGGAGGTGGGCTCTACAATTTCCCTCTCCCCACTGTAGGCATTTCATCTAAGGTCCCTCCCTTCAAATCCTGAGAATCTCTCACCTCCCTGGTCTCTGGTACATTCTAGGGTATCCTCCCGCCTCCTATCTTCTGAGTTTGCCTGTTTCCATTCTTTCTGCTGGCCCTCAGGGCTTCAGTCCTGCTCCCCAAGTACTGGATTATGTTGCTGAGAGATCTTGGAGGTCCAGGTTATTTGAGACTACTGGTCTTCCTATAGGGTCTCCCTCCTCCAAAGATTCTTCCAGGATTTCCCTAATTTAATTACAATTTAATTGCCCTCTTTCTCTCCCTGTCCTCTTTTCTACCCAGGTCTCTGCTTCTTTCCCCCCACCACATGATTGATTTCTTCTCCCTCCCAAGTGTGATTGAGGCATCCTCACTTGGACCCTTCAGGTTGTTAACTTTCTTGAGTTCTGAGGATTGTATTCTGGGTATTCTGTTCTTTTTTTTTTTTTAAATACCAAGGGTCAGATATACTTATACAAGAATTCTATAGAGCCTTCAAACAAGCAATACTTTTTGAGTTATGTTTAAAAAAATTCAGAAGCACAATAAGCTCCTTCACAAAGCAAATAATATTGAAATAGCAAAATCAAGTGTAAACCCAACAAAAATATATAAATTATAGTCCAGTATCCCTCATGAGTATACTTACAAAAATTCTCAATGAAGTAGTTATAAACTGAATACAAGAGATATAAAAAATATAATATTCCATGAATAACTGAATAACTGTTTTTTTTTTTTAGAAGACCATACTCCATATACAGGCTGCATGTTTTGGGATAGCCCCCACTCCAGATGTTTGAGACCTATGTGAAAACCAAGCTGCACATTTACAACATATGTGCAGGGAGGCCTAGGTCCAGCCCATGGAGGTAGATCTGTGTACACTAGGTATGCTCCACGGTTGGTGATTCAGTCTCTGAGAGCTCCAAGGGTTCAGGTTGGTTTACTCTGTTGATCTTCCTGTGCAGTTCCTATCTCCTTAGGGCCCACAATCCTTCCACCTATTCTTCTATAAGAGTCCTCAAGCTCCATCCACTGTTTGGCTCTGGATGTCTGTATCTGTCTGAGTCAGCTGCTGGTTAGAGCCTCTCAGAGGACAGCTTGCCCCTGTCTGTTCTCAGGCTGGAGGTTTAGATCCTGGGAGCTCTGGTTGAATCTTTTGATACTCGTTCTAAAAAGGACAAAAGCACCCTCACTTTGGTCTTCCTCCTTCTTCTTGAGTTTCATGAGGTTTATGCGTTGCATCTTAGGTATTGTGTGTTTTGGGGCTAATATCCGCTTATCAGTGAGTGCATACCATGTGTGTTCTTTTGTGATTGGGTCATCTCACTCAGGATGATATTTTCTAGCTCCATCCATTTGTCTAAGAATTTCATGAGCTCATTATTTTTAATGGCTGAGTAGTACTCCACTGTGTAAATGTACCACATTTTCTGTATCCATTCTTCTGTTGAAGGACATCTGGGTTCTTTCCAGCTTCTGGCTATTATGAATAAGGCTGCTATAAACATAGTGGAGCATGTGGCCCTGTTGCATGTTGAAATATCTTCTGGGTATATACCCAGGAGGGGTATAGCTGGGTCCTCAGGTAACACCATGTTCAATTTTCTGAGGTATCGCCAGACTGCTTTCCATAGTGGTTGTACCAGCTTGCAATCCCACCAACAATGGAGGAGTGTTCCTCTTTCTCCACATCCTTGCCAACATCTGCTGTCACCTGTGTTTTGGATCTTAGCCAATCTGACTGGTGTGAGGTGGAATCTCAGTGTTGTTTTCATTTGCATTTCCCTGATGACTAGGGATGCTGAGCACTTCTTTAGATGTTTCTCAATCATTCGAGTTTCCTCAGTTGAGAGTTCTTTGTTCAACTCTCTATCCCATTTTTTAATAGGGTTATTTGATGGTCTGGAATCTAGTTTCTTCAGTTCTTTGTATACCTTGGATATTAGCCCTCTATCAGATGTAGGGTTGGTGAAGATCTTTTCCCAGTCTGTTGGTTCTCGCTTTGTCCTGTTGACCGTATCCTTTGCTTTACAGAAGCTTTGCAGTTTTATGAGATCCCATTTGTCAATTCTTGATCTTAGAGCATAAGCCATTGGTGTTCTGTTCAGGAACTTTTCCCCTGTGCCCATATGATCAAGGCTTTTCCCTATTTTCTCTTCTATTAGTTTCAGTGTAGCTGGTTTTATGTGGAGTTCCTTGATCCACTTGGAATTGAGCTTTGTACAAGGAGATAAGTATGGATCAATTTGCATTCTTCTACAAGTTGACCTCCAGTTGGACCAGCACCATTTGTTCAAAATGTTGTCTTTTTTCCATTGGATAGTTTGAGCTCCTTTGTCGAAGATCAAGTGACCATAGGTATGGGGGTTCATTTCTGGGTCTTCTATTCTATTCCATTGATCCTCCTGACTGTCTCTGTTCCAATACCATGCCGTTTTTATCACTATTGCTTTGTAGTACAGCTTGAAATCGGGGATGGAGATTCCCCCTGAAGTTCTTTTATTGTTGAGTGTAGTTTTCGCTATCCTGGGATTTTTGTTATTCCAAATGAATTTTAAGATTGCTCTTTCTATCTCTGTAAAGAATTGAGTGGGAATTTTGATAGGGATTGCATTAAATCTGTAGATTGCTTTCGGCAAGATAGCCATTTTTACTATATTAATCCTTCCAATCCATGAGCAGGGGAGATCTTTCCATCTTCTGAGATCTCCTTCGATTTCTTTCTTCAGGGTGTTGAAGTTCTTGTCATACAGGTCTTTTACACTCATTAGTGAGTACGTATCATGCATGTCCTTTTGGGTCTGAGTTACCTCACTCAGGATGATATTTTCTAGTTCCATCCATTTGCCTGCAAAACTTAGGATGTCCTCATTTTTAATAGCTGAAGAGTATTCCAATGTGTGAATGAACCATGTTTTCTGTATCCATGTTGTGAAGCATCTAGGTTGTTTCCAGATTCTGGCTACCACAAACAAGGCCACTATGAACACAGTAGAACACTGTGGCCTGCTGGGATATCTTTTGGATATATGCCCAAGCATGATATAGCTGGGTCTTCAGGCAGATCTATTTCCAATTTTTTGAGGACCTCCAGATTGATTTCTAGAGTGGTTGTACCAATTTGGAATCCCACCAGCAATGGAGGAGTGTTCCTCTTTTTTCATATACTCACCAGCATCTGCTGTCACCTGAGGTTTTGATCTTAGCCATTCTGATTGGTGTAAGGTGGAATCTCAGGCTTGTTTTGAATTTCATTTATCCCAATCACTAAGGACTTTGAATATTTCTTTAAGTGCTTCTCCGCTTTAAGTGCTTCTAAATGAATCTCTTCGAAATTCCTGTTTTGAAGTCTCTGTTTCATTCTATACCCCATGTTTTGATTGGGTTGTTTGGTTTCTTGGTGGTTAGCTTCTTGAGTTATTCATATATTTTGGATATTACCTCTCTATCAGATGTGGGGTTAGTGAAGTTTTTTTTTTTTTTCCAATCTGTAGGTTGCTATTGATTATGTCCTTTTACTTACAGAAGTTTTCCAATTACATGCGGTCCCATTTATCAGTTCTTGATCTTAGAGCCTGAGCCATTGAAGTTCTGTTTAGAAATATACCCCTGTGCCAATGAGTTTGAGGCTCTTTTCCACTTTCTCTTCTATTAGAGTCACTGTATCTATGTTGTGCCTGTAGACACTTGCTATCACAGCATAATTATTTAAAGATATGTAAATAAGACAGTGGTTTTAGAACAAAGATATTATGACTTCAGTTTCATTAAAAAATGTTAGCGATTTATCAAGACACTTTTTTCTGTGCTTTTCTTTTCATCTGTCCCACAGTCTTTCCTACTAATTTACTCTCTCCCTTTGTACACTCATCAATCCTTCTGTATTCTCACACTTTTTTATGATAATTTTTCTATCAATTTATAACTCTTAGCAATATCCTTACACATGAAAAATATGAGAAAGTTATATCTCCATCATATTCCAGACTCCTGTGGATCATACAAAAATTTTTATGAAGTCCTCCATTTCATGACAGTATAGAAGGCATTTTGTACAATAGTTGAAGGGCCATATTTAAGGACAGTGTGTATGAGTGTGTGCATCTGCAGATTTATTTTTTCCCGACATATCGTGACTTTGGAAATATCCAAAGCAGTGAATATCCAGCTCCAGACACAGGGTTCCTGAACTGATCAAATCTGCATTTAGTACACATGACTGCCACTCAACTTTATGCTATATAAGAAGCATACATTCCTCTATATCTGGCACTTCTTCACAGGCTTTTTAAAAGGATACAGAGTTATATAGAAACTTTTCTCATGAAAGTATCAAGAGCTACTCATTAGGTGAGAAACTTGTTGGTGGATTTGCACAGGAGGCCACTACAACTGGATTATTTGGGTACAGTATTTCAAGAGACAATGGGCAGTTCCACAGATTTTTTTTCCTAAAAACAAGAGTTATACTAGCTTATTTGGTGAAAAAAAGGTACCTGAATTAAATTTGTGATGTCCAGTAAATTGGACAGGTTTTCCACAGATTCTACTGTTCCTTCGTTTGTTCACTGCAACGACAACTTTTAATGTTACAGGTTCTTTCCTGTTATACAATGCTATTTTTGAGATAAAACTAACCCTGTAGTGTTTGAGAAACTAAATATGAAAGTCCATTCATGACCTTTGTAATACTATTACCTCTAGTAGTAGCAGGCACTGACAATATCCTTCCTAGATTCAGATCCTCCAAAACAATGCCAACAACTATGATGACGATGATGATGATGATGATAATGAATATAGTAAATAGCTAGGAGTAACATATTTTCTGAAAAGAAATACTAATTTTTATGTCTGCCACTATCTATTACGGGATAACATTTTGTTTTTTGTAATAATGATTGATTTGACCAAGTATTTTCTCATTTATAAATATAGACAAAAAAAAATGGATAAAAGTAGCAAAGAAAAAAGTATACTCCCGTGCATGTGAAGTTCTGTTTTTAAAATCATTTTATTGAAAATAATATTTTCCTCCCTTAGCTCGATTGCATAATCAGGCCTCAGTGGGAGTGAATACACTTAGTCTTGTTTGATATCCCTGGACAGCGTGCTACCCAAAGGGTTTCCTCCTATCTGGGAAGAAAGTGGATAATGGGGGGAGGGATCTGTGAGGATGGGACATATAAGAGGAAGGAGTAGGCTGCAACAATCATACAGAATGAGTACATAAGTTAAAAGAAGAAAATAATATTTTGGTGCAATATTTTCTAAACACAATATTTTCTCTTTTTCATAAAAAGTTTTATGTAGTAACATGAATTCTATAACCAAAGTGATTGCTAACTCTTTACTTAAAAAAGAAAAGACATAAAATTTTCCTTCCACATTTTTTTCAGTAATATTCATGATTATACATTAGAATAAATATATTTAAAAACCATTTTTTCTTCTTTCAGAGAAGATTGTGAACACAGAACCAGATTAGCACAAATTACTCAATCAGGTTTCTATCATCTGAAGTAATTGCAGGGGTCAGCACATCTGGAGTTCATTGGATAAGTCTTGTCCTGGTAAAACAACCTTCGTGATGATGATATCTCTTCTGCTAGGTATTAAATAAAACGCAATTTTTATGTCAGCAGTAATTTGCATTTGTAGAGCACTTTGTAATTTGTAAATTATAATCAGGTATTGATAATTTTAAATATGCTAAGTAGTAGGCACATAAGTCTCATTATCTTAATTTCACAAGTGAGAAATTAAAAATCAGGTATTTGCACAAATACAGACTACAAATCACTAACGTTAATAGTCAAATTAAATTATGGGAAGTTTGGTTTAAATATTTGTTGACATATGTCTCAATCATATGATAGGAAAGTTTGGGACACTTTAAAAGTGAAAATAATGCATATAAATAGCTGTCCAATAAAGGATGCCACATGTGAAATTCCAATGTCACAGAACTAAAGCATGGGACGTCTGATTGTCACACTTTAGACAACTTAGCTATAGATATCAAGTTTCCAAATATTCCTTATTTAAAATAAATAAAAAGATGCAAAATTATGCCAGTGACTGTGTAATTTTATGAATTTGATACAATGTTTAAGTGAGAGTAATTCACAAACTTCTTGCCTCTCAGAACATCTTATTTATCTTTCAAATAACTACACCCACTTGGCTGTGCCACTATGGGCTGGTGATGGAGAAAAACAACCCTTTAAAAAAACTCTTTAATCACAGTTCAGAACAACCATTGCTATACATCTTGCTAGAAATGTAATTTCTCTTATACATCTTTCTCTATAAAAGTAGGTAAATTAGCTTATGTTAACTTATGTTAACAAATTATATTAACATAAATCTTATATTATTGAAATTAATCTTTTTTCTATTATAAGAAGAGATTAAATAGCAAAATTGTGTGACTCACAGAAAAATCTATAAGACAAATTGGGTAGGTGATTTTTGCATGTTCATCAATGATTATTTTGCTTTGATCATGGTAACATTTACAAATATAGGCTTAAATAATTGCATTTAGTCAGGATATGTACTTGAAAAACCTGACTTTTCCAGGGTTATTCAAACTTGTTTGGGTTTATGACCGAGACTTACCTGAAAATTATGCAAATATTACTGTTTTTTTATAAAAATGTTGGTCTATCATTTATAAAATCTATAAAAAGCATTTTATATATTTCCCATTGAGAAAAAACAATTTTTAGATAACCATGTTTTAATGATAGAAACATTCTTTCTAACCAAATTATTGCTACCTAAAACACCCCTGAATATTATATAATAATAACAAAATATATTTTGCTAAGAAAATTCTTTTTTTTTTTTTTTTTAAGAAAATTCTTAAATTTATAATGCCTGATACTACTGGCTCCAAACTAATGATCAAATCAATCACCACCACTAATGAATCATTTGTTTTGCCAAAGTAATCTCTTTCAAACCAAGGATGACTAGATAAGTTTATTAATTAGCAGAATACTCACGGCTGTCAATCTCAGTGGAAAATTTTACTTTTATTTTATTTAATCTTTTCATGTTTAAGAATCACTGTGCAATCTCAAGGGAAAATTTTACTCTTTTATTTTATTTAATTTTTTCATGCTTAAGAGCCACTGGAATTTTTATTAATACATATTTAATTGATGAAAATAATGCTAATATTCAAATTAGTAAAACTATAAGCAAAGATGGCAGTATGTCCTCACTTGAGCATATCAACTCCAGTTGGTTCTGATTGGCTGGTACCGCAGCCAATATTAGGGCAGAACAGACAGAGGCAAGACTTTTAGGATTCCTGGACTAAGGACACAGTGAGAGAGAAGGAGATCTGCCAAGCATGAAGAAGGAGACAGAGAGGAAAGACTAAATGGCTGAATATCCTCTACTATCGTAGAGGACAAGGAGGCATAACCAGCAAGTGAAGGAGCACACAGCATGTGGCCCAGCTGGACATCACTCTGGGTGCAGAGCAGTCAAGATAGAATATTTTTAATAATTTGAGATTATAGGCAGAGGGTAGATTAACTGTATGGAAGTTAGGAAGTGGCTCAGCCGTTGAACTGATTAAATCATATCAAAATATAATGGTTGTGCGTGTGTCTTTCATTTGGGAACCCAAAACACTGGCGGCAGGTAACATGGAAATTGTTGCCAAGATTTATTTAATTATTTATTTCTACAAGATATATCTTAAATCTCTCTCTCTTCTCTCTCTCTCTCTCTCTCTCTCTCTTGCTTTGTTTGATTTG
Organism: Mastomys natalensis; assembly: GCA_021653895.1. Classification (NCBI taxonomy): domain Eukaryota; kingdom Metazoa; phylum Chordata; class Mammalia; order Rodentia; family Muridae; genus Mastomys; species Mastomys natalensis. The sequence continues at coordinate 248,996 of JAJTUV010001722.1, read as the reverse complement.
TTTACCTTTCAGAAAGGCTTTTATTTTGTAAAGCCTCAGACCAGCTTGTGTATGCTCTTTGGTTGGTAGCTTAGTCTCTAGGAGCTCCCACGGGTCTAGGTTAGTTGACACTGTAGGTTTTCCTTTGGGATTGCCATTTTCTTGAGCTCTTTCAATCTTGCCCTTAACTTTTCCATAGAGGTCACCAACTTCAGTCCAATGGTTAGATGCAAGTATCTACATGTGTCTCAGTGAGCTGCTTGTAGAGCCTTTCAGAGGACAGCCATGCTAGGCTCCTATCTGCAAATACAATATGGTATCAGTAATAGTGTCAGGGTTTGTTGCCCACACATGGGATGGATTCCAAGTTGGGCCAGTCACTGGTTGGCCTTTCCTTCAGTCTCTGCTCCATTTTGTCCCTGCAATTCCTTTAGACAGGAAGAATTCTGGGCTAGAGTTTGAAGGTGGGTTGAAGACCCCATCCTTCCCCTGGGGTCCTGTTTCACTACTGAAGGTATTCTCTTCAAGTTCCATCTTCTTGCTGTTGGGCATTTCAGATGAGGTCAACCTCACTGAGTCCTGGGAGAGTGTAAAGGCCTCTCTTTGTTTGTTTTAATTGTTATAACCCATTTAGTCCAATTAGTGCTTACTTTATGTACATGGCTATAGAGTGCCATCTACTGGAACACGAGAAACCCACCATGGACCACACTGCAGATGAGAAATGACTCTTCCTGTCTAGAGGCTATCACCTACCAATATCTCCTCAGTTCCAAATGGTGCTCATCTCTTTCAACTCTTCCTTCTTCCATCTCTGTGTTGGTGAGTTGATTGGCTTGATCTTATTAAGGTCTTGTGCCAAAAGCCATAACTGCTGTGTGTTCACAAGTTCAACGACCTCATTGTATCCAGGTGTCATAGTTTCATCACAATCTTCTCTAGTCTCTCATTTTTATAATTTTTTTCTGCCCCATCATCTAGAGATGTTCACTGAAACATGGGTGAAAGGAGAAGAAATGTGATATAAATTTCACAGTTAGTGAGAAACACTTCTTACTTTGCTACTATTCCCTTTGACTAGTTGTGATGTGAATTTCAGTATAACCTACCTGCATAATGGACTGACACAAGGATAAGTATTAAAAAGGCAGCTTGATATTATATCACTTTAGAAAAAAATAACAGTAGTAGTGTCTGTGACCTCCCATGGCAGAGCTTCTTATCCAGGTTTATATAACCAAGAATGATGAGTTCTCTCCACAGATTGGCTCATGAATCCTATTATAAAGATGTTGTAACCTCCATAACACAGTGCCACTATTATATCTGAACTTATGTTGCCAGGCCATTGTTTTGGCTTTCCGAGTTCACAGGTGGGCGGAATTGTGAATGGCTTTTAACCCTCATCAACCTCAAAAGCACCTTCGAGCACTGTAAATGCTGGTGACTACAGGGGACATTTTCAGGTCAGGATCAGCTTGAATTCTGTATGTCCTCCAATTATACCTATTTTCATTTTTGTTTCTTGCTCTAACTTTATCTGGAACTGTATTGTTTCCTGACTTCTCAGTTCTCTTGACTATTGTCCTTCATTAATTGAATAGTTACTACTAGTTTCACACTGTTTATTTTCTTCCCATTTCCACATTTGGTAATTAATGTCTTAGTGTATAAACTACACTCTTGTTATGTCATTCCTTAAGAGTTATTACTACCAAAATTGACAACTGAAATTTTTATTTTTTTTAATAAGCTCATGAACCAGTTGGAGTTGGCTCATCAGTTAGTCCTTTATATTCAGTGGTACTGAATATCATTAAAGTTGTATGAGCAGGCAATTTGATTGTACAGAACAGCAGCTACAGCGAGGGACAAGAAAGACCTCAAACTATAGATTGAATTAATATGGTTAGTTTTTAAAATTCCAAGCAACAAAATAAATTCCTTGTATGTATGTTCATACAACAAAACTCAGTTAGATAGAGTTAAATATAAATATAGTTAAATGAAATTTAAGATGGAAAATTCAAAATCAGGTAGATGGCTCAAAAAATCAAAGAGTGCAGATTTAGAATTTCAAACACATAGGATCAGAAAAAACAAACAAACTCTTCTTTGTTATATTACATATACAGAAAATAGCAGAGGGGGAAAGAGAAAGAGAGAGGGAGAGGGAGAGGGAGGGAGAGAGAGGAAAAGGGAGAGGGAGAGAGAGAAGAGAGAGAGAGGGAAAAACTAAAATACTCAAGAGCAAATCCACAACTCACATACAAAGGCAGTATCACCTAACTAGAAGCAGTTTTTTTTTTAGTCCCTAAAAGCCAGGATGTATGGACCGATGTAGTGCAAGCTCGAAAAAGACATTGTCTGTCTGCCAAGATGGATTAATGTGTCTGCCAATTATGAGACCAAGATATACTTCATAATTTAAAAAAGAAAATTTTCCATAATAAACATGTACTACAGAAATTTATAACCATGAAGCCAACATGACAGGAGATACTGGAAAGTACAACACACACAAAAGAGAATGATCAGTGTCAAGACAGTCAAAGGGCATAGTAAGCCACACTTGAAATCGAATAAGCACATGAAGTTTGAAACAGACTTAAGCAGACGAAAACAACATGAAGGTAAATGACACAGACCTTTCAATAGTAGCTATGAATGTTAACAGTTTTGAATTTTCCACTGAAAACTAAATATTAATATATAGGAGTAAAAATAGTAACCATCTATTTATTGTTTCCAATAAGTGCACACCAGTGGTAAAGATAGTCACAGTTGTAAGGTAAAAAAGTCATTTCAAAGAAAAGTAACTGAAAAGCAAGGGATTGTAGCTATTTCAATTTATCACAAAATAGACTCCACAAGTGGAGGGATGATGTGTTCATACTAACTAGGAAAACAACCGACAGGAAGGATACAGCGTCTATTTATCATCTATCTATCTATCTATCTATCTATCTATCTATCTATCTATCTATTCCTTTCTTAAACATTTGTGCATCCAAATAAATCTTGGCCTCAACAGTAACAGTGAAAAAAAAAATGAAAACTCAGGCTTTCCAAACTGACAACTAATTTTGATGAAAATAGCAAGAAAAAAAATGCAACTTGAACCGTTAATTGGAATTAGGCATCTGTAAAATATTTCAACCAACAACTGCCTCATAAGCATAGTTCCCAGAAGTTCATGATATTTCCCCAAAGTTGATCATACCATACCCCATAATGTAATTCTTAATAAATGTAAAATAAATAAAATAATCCCTACCAAATATCTTATTACAGTGAAATAAAATTAGAAATTCACAAAGGAAGAAACTTCAGAAACTGTACAAACGCATAGAAATCTAAAGACCAATAGATATGTAGGCACCCTGAGTGCCTAATCTTAATCTTAAAAATGAATGAAAATATAACTGCAGGATACAGTGCAAGCAGCTCAAAGAGGGAAGTTGGGAGTTACAAGTACCTACACTGGGAGCTCAATGATATCTCAAATAAAATATAATGGTAAACCTCAAGGTCTTATAAAACAAAAAATAAGTCAAGCCAATGATATATATTAAAATAAATAAAGCCCAAACGAATGAAATTTAAAGAAAATTAGAAATTAATGAAACAAATATCTGGTAAAGGTCGACAAACAGATAAAAGTTGAGAAAAGACTCACTAACATAAGTGATACAGAGTTGGGTATCACAATGTATGGCGGTGAATATTTGAAGCATCATTATGACATACTTGGACAACTGTATTTCAATAAAATGAAAAAAATCAAAGTAAATGAAAATGTTTAGAAGTGTGTGGTTCAACAAAATTAAGCAAAGGAGATATAAACAATTTACACAAATATTTCATGAATTATTATTTTACAACATTAATAAAACAGTCCAATTTTAAAAATGGAAAAGCAATGATAAATCCTCTGCAGAATCCAATTGCATCAATTAAGTAGTAGCATCATGCTCCTTAAAGCTAGTCTATAAAATATAAAAGGAATGAACATTAATGAACTCATTCTAAGATCGTAGAATGAAAGAGGTACTAAGAGTGACTTAAAGGCACAATTGAAGAAAGAGATGTATCATCAAAGTCATGATTTTAGAATTTAAAAATTTAATGAAATCAGAAAAAATATGAGAGCTAATGTAAATTTATAGAACTGTTCATAACCTATGTAGTAAATAAATGAAAATAAAATTTGACCAAAAGAAACATATACTTGACACAATAGAGATGATACTACATAAAATTAAACTTTTATTCAAAAATGTGAAAAACAAAATATGCAAGAAGAAAATAAAACCCTTGACTGGGTGGAATTGACAGCACAACTTTTTTAAAGTTATTTTTTAATTTTTATTTTTTTATTGAATACTTTATTTACATTTCAGATGTCATCCCCTTTCCCCATTTACCCTTCTCAGAAAACCCCTATCCCATACCCCCTCCTCCTTTTTGCTTTTATATCATTTTAATTACATGCAAGTATTAAGGTCAGTTCTAGGTTGAGGAACTAGCCTTACTATGGATGCAAATAGTCAAGGAACAAGCAAGACAATAAACACAAATAGTCCAACAAAACAAGCAAGGCAATAAACAAAGTTCCCTGAACACTCCCATGATCACTGTTTCTAAGAGCTTATCAGGATGACCAAAATATCTGAGCTTACTTCCCTGTCCTATCCCAAAGTCATTTTCATGTCTGAAGCCTATTTCCTTGTTCTCACCAAATATTTAGATTCCTGCCTCAAATTACTTCTAGCCTAAAATTTAGATTCATTCCTGACCTTACTTCTTTGTTCTAGCTTAATATTTAGATTCATGCCTGAAGCCCACGTTCTTGTACTTGACCAATGTCATATTCCTGCCAACATCTTTTTAACTTATTCACTTTACATCCTACTCACTGCCCACTCCTGATCACCCCATCCTACAGTTCTTCCCCAATCCCCTCTCCTCTTCTCTGAGTGGGTGGAACCCACCTTACCCCCCCCCCCAACCAGGGATCCCCTCACCTTGACATTTCAAGTCTCTGTGAGGCTAGGCACTTCTCTGCCACTGAGGCTAGACAAGACATCCCAACTAGAATAACATATCTCTATTGTTACAGGCAACAGCTTTTGGAATAGCACCTGTTCCAGTTGTTCAGGACCCATATGAAAACCAAGCTGCACATCTGCTACATATGTGTGGAGAGGCCTAGGTCCAGCTGGTGTATAATCTTTGGTTGCTGTTTCAGACTCTGAGCCCCAAGAGTCCAGGTTAGTTAAGTCTCTTGACCTTCCTGTGGAGTTGCTACTCACTTCAGGCCTGCAGTCTTTTTTCCTGTTTTTCCATAAGGATCTCCAAGCTTCATTCAATGGCTGTGGGTGTCTGTCTCTGTGTGAGTCAGCTGCTTGAAAGAGCCTCTCATTGGACTGTTATGCTAGACTCATGATGATAATCTAGACTTAAGTTGACGAGTCTGCAAGAATAACATTGTAGTGGCATATCTAACCTGCAAGTTGGGAAGAACTAAGGTAGGAGGAGTAAGGAGAGGAAGAGAAACAGGAAGAGGAGGAGCTAAAGGCAGAGTCATCTCCGAGTTTGGCGTCTCCTGGGTGGCAGGGCCAGTGTCTCTGGCTGCCTGAATTGGTGGCATGAGCCAAGCAGTGGTGATAGTAAGCTCATGGCCTCAGGCCTTGCCTAGTAAGGAAGATGTTGGCTGATTAAGAACAAGCCAGATTGGGTGCGGTGGATTTAAATATCTACCGCAACATAGCATAGTATCATTAATAAGGTCAGGGATTTCTACTTGCCCATGTGATGGGTCCCAAATTGGGCTGGATATTGGTTGACCATTCCTTCAGTCTCTGCTCCATGCCCCATGCCTACATTTCTTGCATGTAATAAATTTAGGGTTTAAAGTTCTGTAGGTGGGTTGGTGTCCCTATCACTCTACTGGCATTCCTGTGTAATTTCCATCACTTTAGATAGATAGATAGATAGATAGATAGATAGATAGATAGATAGATAGATGCATATGTTGAAAATAATATAAAATAAAATATACCCATTGAGGGTGGGGAAATCTTAAGGTGGTTTAGACCCTCACTGAAGAAGTGTGAAGATCTAGGTCAAACACCCAGCAGCACATTAAAAGCCGATGTGGTGGCACAGCATGTAATATATGTAATTTTCAATGAGCTGAGAAGCAGGTTTAGATCCTGGGAGCTCTAAACCTCCAGCCTGAGAACAGACAGGGGCAAGCTGTCCTCTGAGAGGCTCTAACCACCAGCTGACTCAGACAGATACAGACATCCAGAGCCAAACAGTGGATGGAGCTTGAGGACTCTTAAAGAAGAGTAGGTGGAAGGATTGTGGGCCCTAAGGAGATAGGAACTGCACAGGAAGATCAACAGAGTAAACGAACCTGAACCCTTGGAGCTCTCAGAGACTGAATCACCAACCGTGGAGCATACCTAGTCTACACAGATCTACCTCCATGGGCTGAACCTAGGCCTCCCTGCACATATGTTGTAAATGTGCAGCTTGGTTTTCATGTAGGTCTCAAACATCTGGAGTGGGGGCTATCCCAAAACATGCAGCCTGTATATGGAGTATGGTCTTCTAAAAAAAAAAAAAAAAAAAAAAAAAACAGTTGTTCAGTTATTCATGGAATATTATTTTTTTATATCTCTTGTATTCAGTTTGCAACTACTTCATTGAGAATTTTTGTATGTATGTTCATGAGGGATACTGGACTATAACTTATATATTTTTGTTGGGTTTACACTTGATTTCACTATTTCAATATTATTTGCTTTGTGAAGGAAAAAAAAAAAAAAGAGAAGCAGGAATAACAGACTCCGGATTCCTGGGAATGAGGTGAGTCCTGCAGGTATAGTCACAAACCAGCTCTGTGAAACATGGTAGAGTCTGAGTTCATACACTGCTATGGCAGGCAAACTTCTGCCCTCAGACACATAAACATGCACACAGAAACAAAATCTACTTTAAGTTGAGGAATTTAAAAAATATGTATATAATCCACAGTGGTCAGCCCTGAAATGAAAGATAAAGTATACACAAACTATAAAATTGGACTTATCAGATTATATTTATATGACTGTGAACACACCCAGAACTAATAAAAAAAGAGGCTATTGATTTGAGTGGGGTAGAACTTGTTGAGATGGAGTAGATGGAGTGTACAACTGATGTAAATCTGTTTTAAGTAAAAACACATTATACTTTATAAATAAAAATGTATAACTATCCAAATGACTAAATTTTCACTGAACATTTCATGAATTCAACTCCTTTATGCTTCTTTCTTAAGCCGTTGGACTTGAGAAATTCTTGATCCATTGAAGTTGTTTTTCCAAGAGTTTCATATAAATTTTAAGTCAGAGTTTACCTGGCAGCTTCTAATGTTGTTCATTTGAAATAAATATTTAGATTCATGTATGTGCTTGTTTTCTGAATATTGTTCATTGTTAGTGCTATATTATATGAATATATCAAAATGTGTTGACTCATTTAATTAGATTTCATTTAGTGTATTGGTTTATAATAATTAAAAGTAAATATGCTATGAGCATTTATGTTCAAGTCTTTGTGTAGGCATAATGATTTTATAATTATCTTGTTAGAATTTCTAGATTCTGTAAGTGATGTTTGATTTTAGAATAGGCTTTGGAAATATTTTCAGCTATGAACTTATTTTTTTCCTAACAACATGAAAGATCCGTAGTAATTATGTTGGATTCATGGTAATTATGACAATCACTCATTGTGTGCTTCTAGGATAGACTACATTTGAATATACACTACTGCTTATTAATTGTAGTGTATAATTGATAATATTTTGTTGATTATTTAAATTTTCTATCGACAAGGGATACTGCCTTGCATTGTTTACTTGTTTCTTTTACAAATATGCTTGATATTTCTTTGTCTTTTGTTCTATGCTACAAGGAATGCCATCATCATAAAATGTTTGCACATTATATTCTTCTATTTCTTGAACAGGATACTGCAGAGTTAATATTTTTATTTAAAATTGTTAGCAGACCACTAGACAAAGACTCTCATTTTAATTTTTTTCTGTGTTTTACATATCTTCTGATACAGTTTATTTAATGCATTTTAGGCAACACATATGATTATATTTGTGAAAGCCCTGATGTTGTAGTGTTCAAAAGAGTCCGTGTGATATTGGTTATCATGTCTGTGAGCATAATGTTGTTGATAATACTCTTTGCTATCATAGTGAGATTTGAGACTGGGAGTGATACCACTTCTCTTATTTCCAATATTGGTCATTTATCTTTTCTCTTGATTCATCTAGCTATAAAACTATATATTTTACCATAATTTTCAAATAAAAACAATTAATCCCTTGACTTCTATCAGTTGTACATACAATGACTTCTGCTTTAATATTTATAAGTTGCTTTCTCGTATTTCCTTGGTTGTAATTTTAGTTTGTCTAACTGTTTAAGATAGAGCACTGAACCACTCTTTATTACTTACTCTTTTACTAATAAAAATTATGAAGAGGTATAAATTTCTCTTAGTCATTGTTAGCATAATCGAATAAAAACATGTTTACCTTGATTTTGTTATAATAACCTAACTAATTATAATGAGTCTGTATGTTTCCCACCACAAATCCTAAAATCTAGTCACTATGCATATAGTTCAGTGTTCTGTTATCAGGCATTTCCCCCATGATCTTGATCAATTTTATGTTAGATTTAAATTCTACACACAGAGCAAAGATTGAGTTCATGCATACAATTATTCAAGTCGATTTTTCCTCGTGAATTTTAATTGTCATTAAATTTAATTGTAATTAAAAGTAATAAGTTAATTTTGAATAAATATATAGGTCATTTAAATTTGCTGGTTAACTTTAATTTGCTTAATTATTGCACTAATTATTGAGATAAAAATATTGAAATCACCAAATTGAATTACTAATTTTCTTATGTCCCCCTCTCTGGTAAGTGTGGCTTCTTTGTTTCTAATTGGAAAATTTTGTAATTTCCACATATTTATCATTTTATCACTAAAAATATCTTTCGGCTTATAATATTTCATCCTGCCAATCTACTCCCTAACATTAAAACATCATCCTTAACTTTGATATAATGTGGCTTGATGTGGTACATTTTTCACTTTCTTTTATTTGAAGAATATTTAGTTTGAACGATGCTTCACAAAATATGCCCTTGACTAAGATCTGAAAATTGTAGTTATCCAAGGCTTTGAAGTAGTGACTTAGTAAACAAACTTGAAATTAGGTGAATATCCTGAATCTAAGTCTGTCAGATACTATTCTGCATTTCATGAGAATGATGGAGAACTATCTTCAAATAAACACCTCTGTGAATGGAACTGGATATATGACTATAACCTTGGGGACTGATAAATGCTAATGAGCAAAAGAGTGAAGTTAAGTAACTGGATACCACAAAGGAAGAGAAAAGGGCTGTGTTGGCTACTTTTTGCCAACTTGAAAGAGGAAACTCCAACTGAGAAATTGGCCCCAACTGATTGACCTGTAAGAATATCTACATAATGTTTTCTTAATTAATGATTGATGTCTGAATATCCAGCCGATGGTGATGTTATCCCTGGGTAGGTGGCCCTGGGCTGCATAAAGAAGATAATTTAACTGGCTATAAACTTAGGAGCAATTCAGTAAGCAGTGTTACCCATGAGCTCTGCTTCACTTCATGTCTCCAGGTCCCTATTTAAGTAGTTGCCCTAGTTTCCCTTAATGATAGACACTTATAAAGTGTAAGGCAATTAAATCACTTTTATTTTGATAAGTGTATTTTCATAGCACCAGAGAAACAAACTAGTGCAGAGTATGTAAATATAACTTTAAAATAATATCAATAGCTTTAATTAAAGCATTATATCTCAGTATTCAAAATATTGCAGAAAAGAATTTTTTTATTGGAAATTTTATTTACATTTCAGATGTTCTCTCCTTACCCCATTTCCCCCCTCCCCTCCCAGGAACTCACTATCCCTTCCCCCCTCCTCCTGCCTCCACATTGGTGTACCCCCTTCCACCCTCCCCTGTACCTCACCTCCCCACCCTCGAGTATCCCCCCCACGACGTCCAGCCTTCATGGGACCAAGGATCTCTTCTCCCACTTATATATAGCTCCCTTGCATATATAGCTGGAGCCATGGGTCCCTCCACAAGCACTCCCAGGCTGGTGGTTTAGACCCTGGGGGCTCTGATTGGTTGGTATTGTTGCTTTCCTCATGGTGTCGCGAATCCTCTCAACTCCTTCGGCCTTCACTCTATCTTCTCCATTGGGAACCCCATGATCAGTTTAATGGTTAGCTGTGAGCATCTGCCTCTGAGTATGTCAGACTCTTGCAGACTTCTAAGGAGACAGCTATATCAGGCTCCTGTCAGCATGTACATCCTGACATCCACATCAACCTCTACCTTTGGTGACTGCACATAGGATGGATAGGTGGAATGGTCTGTAGAGGGTCCCTCCTTCAGTTTCTATCCTGCACTGTGGAATATTACTCAGCTATTAAAAACAATGAATTTGATAAATTCTTATATAAATGGATGAAACTAGAAAATATCATCCTGAGTGAAGTAACCCAATCACAAAAGAACATATATGGTATTCACTCACTGATTATTGGATTTTAGCCCAGAAGCCTGAAATACCCAAGATTCAACTCACAGACCACATAAAGCTCATGAAGAATGATGACCAAGTAGGGGGGCTTCAGTCCTTCTTAGAAGGAGTAACAAAATACTCAAGGGAGCAAATATGGAGAAAAGAATTTTTTAATATTCTCATTACAAATAAAACATATTCAAGGTGGTTATCAATAATATCAAAATATAGTATTGAACTATATATAAAACACTATGCTTTGTTCCATGGAGATGAATGTTCATTATTTCTACATTAAAAATGCAAAATTTAAAGTAAAGTAAAAATGTGATGACATTGGTATGTTTACTCAATTGTTTGATGGTATTAATTGAAATTCCTTTAGTCAATGGAGTCTTTAAGTTGAAAATAATTTCTAAAAATATTTTAGCATTTCTAAATTGAATATCACATGGTACACAAAAATAAATAGACAGATGGACAGAGAAAAGTAAAAGATGACAGATTCAGGGTAAATATATTAAATGATTAAAAAAGCATATAAAGTGAGACATGTCAAATTAATTAACATCAAGTTAATAAAGTCTTGATTTCAAAATAACAAAAATTATTTTGCTATCAAGTTTTTATAATTAAGAAACTTCCATTTGTTTGGAGTTGGGAGTGAGGTCTTTCACCGAAAATTCAGTCAGGTATGCATCCATATGCATAGTGGTATCACCATTATACAACAGACTGTCATTAATTCTTTAAGGACCATGTATTGGCATACAGATCCCAAAAATGGTTCTAGGAATGTCCATAGCTACATATATTCTATTTCCTTACAATGTAGATGTGATAATTTTTAAATGTTTACTCAATTTTATTACAATTTAAGTCAAATTACATATAAAATGTCTTCACCATACATATTTGTGGCTACTCATCTCATACGGAAGGGCTTTCTTATATGAATTTGCTATGTATTTGCATTTTTTCTTCCATCATATTTCATCATCATGCTCATTTGAGTAATTTTGGTCATGCTCTGCCACCTTCTCGTGCTTATTTGTGGTTAAACTTTTGTTGAAGCTTTTTTTTAATTATATTCTTTTGGTCACGGTGATACACTCCTTCAAGTCCAGCACTCAGGAGGTAGATATGGGTGGATCTCGTTAAGTTCAAGACATCCTAGACTACATAGCAAGATCCAGAGTAGTGACGATAGTAAAACACTGTTTCAAATATATATATATATATATATATATATATATATATATATATATATCCCAAATATGTATGTATTTCAAATATATATTTTTCATTAATTAATTTTTTTACTTGAGATTCTAATCTAAGCTTTTACTCCTTCCTCTCCTACAAGTCTTTCTCCTTCATCTTGCCTCCCTTCATCCCTCTCTCCCTTTCTCCTTACAGAGTTGAAGTCCTCCCATGGATATCAACCAGCCTTGGTATATCAAGTTGAAGTAGGACTAGTGATGTCTTCTATTAAGACTAGACAAGGGAGCCCAATTCTAAGGCAGGCAACAGAGTCAGAGACAGCCCCTGCTCCAGCTGTTAGGGGTCCCACATAAAAACTAAGCTGTACAACTGTTACATGTATGTAAGAGCCTAGGTCCATCCCATGCATGCTCTCTGGTTGGTGATTCTGACTCAGTGAGACTCAATGAGCCCAAGATAATTGATTTTATATGTTTTGTTGTGGAGTCCTTGACCTTTCTGGGTCCTTCAATCCTTCTTCCCCGTCTTACACAAGATGCACTAAATGTTTGGCTATGGGTCTCTGCATCTATTTCCATCAGCTGCTGGATGAAAATTTCATTGAAATCAAGAAAGTCTTTAATTTCTATCTTTTTTTCTTTTCTTTTATGTTTTTTAAATTTCTTCTTTGATCCAGCGGTCATTGAGTAGAGAGTTGTTCAGTTCGTGAATTTGTAGGCTTTCTTTTGTTTCTGTTATTGAAGTCAGTTTTAATTCATAGTGATCTGATAAGATACAGAGGATTACTTCAATTTTCTTGTATCTGTTGACACTTGCTTTGTGACCACTTATGTGGTCAGTTTTAAAGAAACTGCTTTAAGGTGCTGAGAAGAAGGTACATTCTTTTGTGTTTGCATGAAATATTCTGTAGATAGCGCTTATGCCATTTGACTCATAAAGTCTGTTAGTTTCACTATTTTCTGTTTAGTTTGTTAGTGCTTCTTTGATTATTATGTAGTGGGAAAATTTTCTTTCTGGTCCAATATATTTGGTGTTTTTTAAGTTACCTGAATGTTTTTATGCATCAAATTCTTTTTTTTTTTAAATTTTTTTAATTGGATATTTTACTAACATTTCAGATGTTATCCCCTTACCGCATTTCTCCACCCCTGCCCGGGAACCCCCATCCCTTCCCCCTTCTCCTGCTTCTATGAGGATGTGCCCCCCACCTAGCCCCCATTCTCAGATCCATGCCCTCAAATTCCCCACACTCAGCATTCAGCCTTCATGGGACCAAGGATCTCATCACATTCTTTAGGTTGAGAACATTTTCTTCTATGACATTGTTGAAATATTTTCCAAGATCTGTTGGAACTTGGAATCTTCTTCTTCCATTTCTATTATTCTTAGCTTTGGTCTTTGCATAGTGTCCCAGATTTCCTAATTGTTTTTTGTCAGGATTTTTTAGAGTTAACATTTTCTTTTAACTTGTGTATCAATTTCTTCTGTCATATCCTCTTGGCCTGATATTCTCTCTTCCATTTCTTGTATTCTGTTGGTAATGCTTGTCTCTGTATTTCCTCTTTATTTACCTAAGCTTTCCATCTCTAGGATACCCTCAGTTTGTGTTTTCTTTATTGCTTCTATTTTCTTTTTTCAAATCTTAAACAGTTTTATTCATTTTTCTTCAAAAGTTTGACTATATTTTCCTATATATTTTTAAGGATTTATTCATTTCCTTTTAACAGGTCTTTATCATCTTTATAAGATTGGAGTCAAGGTCATTTTCTTGCACTTCAGCTGTTTTGAGATATCTAGGGCTTGCTGTAGTAGGATAGATGCGATCTGGTGATAACATATTGCCCTGATTCATTCTTATTGACTGGGTTCTTACTCTGGCTTTTAGACATGTGGTTTACCTTGGTTCCAGCAGGCATCTGGAAATAGAGACAGATCTGTAGGTTGGAAAATGGGGCACATAGGGAATAAGGCACAGTTTACAGCTGCTGGGATTGCAAGGGGTCAGAGAAGCAGGTGTAGATGAATTGGAGGCTCACCACCCCATACCAGCAGGCCTCTAGAAATGCAGGCAGACTAGAGTTGTAGACTGGGAGAAAATGGAGGTGATAATATTTTAAATGTATTTGTTTTTGTTTTTGTTTTTGATGCAAACTCTTACTATGTAGCCATGGATGACCTAGAATTCACTCTGTAGACCATGGTGTCCTAAAACTGAGAGATCAGCTTGCCTCTGTATCACAAGTACTGAGATTAAAGACATGAAACATATTGCCCAGTTATGTATTTTATTAATTAAATCTATATTTTCCAATTTTATAAATGCATATAATTCATTTTTATTACTCTCACATCAACTGTGCTTTTCGAAAAATATTTCTCTATTCCAATTTATTTTGTTTTGTGACCGACTTCAACCCATGTAGTCTGTGTATGACTTTGAAACAGTTGGTAGGATAGGCATATCAGTGGGTATAAAATGAAAGCAATGAGTTCCACTTTCTCAGAATATGTCAAGAGCCAGCAGTTACATTTCATAAGCCTTTCGCCAGTCACTGAATACTTGCTTTTTTTTCTTCTCTGTTTATATTTTTGTTTAGATATTTTTTGTTTTCTTTTTTTATTTATTTTTATTGGTTATTTTATTTATTTACATTTCAGATGTCATTCCCTTTCCCCATTTCCTATCCCTAGAAACTCCCAATCCCATCCTCCCTCCTCCTTTTTGCTTTTATACCATTTTAAATACATGCAAGTAATAAGGTCAGTTCTAGGTTGAGGAACTAGCAATACAATACAAAATAAAACAAAACTAAACTAAACTGAACAAAAAACAGATAATGCAACTGGCTATTGCAGTTGAGCATTTGAGATTTTTTGCAGCAATTTAATATTACTCATATTACTGGGATTCCTTATAATTGTCAAGGACAAGGGACTGTGGAAGGGGCCCATGGAACTTTAAAAATATTTTCATAAAACAAGGAGGAGATATATTCCTGTACACCACATATTTATTTAAATCATATTATTTTTATTTTAAAATTTTTTAAAAAATTTGGAAGCCAAGGAACTTTCTGCTGAGTGTCTATGGCACACTTCAACTAGGTATACTTAGGCATATATGAAAGGGAAAGATCCACTTACTGGCAAATGGCATGATCCTGATCAGGTATTTAATATGGGGAAAAGGGCATGTTTGTATTTTTTCTGCAGGATGCTCAAAGAGCATGGTGGCTGCCAAAGCTATTTGTGATACATGCTGATGCTGAGACAAAGAAGGATGCTGACCTGGGAGCTTGCTGAGTGGCCTGACAATGGTGACTGGGAAGCTGTATTGGACATATGTTCTAGACTCTTCTTACCACAGATGGGACAAGCTACCTTGCCTCAAGTTCTTAGATCTTATGGAACAGAGAATCAAAAAGAGAAGTTGTAATGACTCTTGTATTTTTTCTTAACGGTGACCAGTTATTCCGACTCTATCACAGACTCGTATAGAAAACAATCCAATATTGGAAATAACAGTCTTCATTTGGAAGGCTGGTTCTGGACATTTTCAGAGACATATTTGGAAATTAGCTGCAGTGCTCTATGATGTTATGTTAGCAAGAGATAAAGTTGGGACAGGATTTGGATTTCAAACAAGTGTTAGTGCATGTGTTAAGGCTCTTTTGATTGTCAAGCTAAAATTGGTTTTGTATCTTCTACAGTATTTAATGTAAGTTGCATTGATTGTATACTTTCTAATTGTGTTAGTCTGTTGAAACCTGGCATGTCAGTTATGGAGGTCTATGAACCAGCTTTTGTTTTAGTGCCCTGAATATCACATAAGAAGAATATCTGTCTTCTGAAAAAAGCTTGCAAGTACAGGAAGAAATGAGTCAGACTTTAAGCAGAAGCAAGACGTTACTCGGCTTCATTATTGCTGGTATAACAGTTTTAATTACATTAATTGCTAGGACGGCTGCCTCTGCAATTGCTTTGACACAAGAAGTTAAGACAGTTACTTTTGTTAATCATTTAGCAAAAAATGTTACTAATGTGTTGAATATACAAGAGCATTTAGATAGGCATTTGGAACAACAGATTGATGCTCTTTATCCTATTCCAATTATTGGAAGGAGGTTCAGAGTTTCAGAGTAAGGAACTATCTCAAGTGTCATGCCAAATATCATGAATAATTTCTAATAAGGTTGTCTGTGCAAGAAAACTGTAAGAATTGCAATGGTTGTGTTGTACTTACAGAATGACGTTTTCAACCCTTCTACCTATATTCCATTTCTTAAATTATTCCTACCCCTTCTTGTGCATTGCTTTCTGAGCCTTAGAGGAAATGATGTAACTATCATGTGTAGGGATGGGCACTCCACTGTCACACACAAGCAGTCCTCTTGGATTCCCATTAGAACTACATTATAAAAGCCTAGTTCTGAATAAGACACACACTTCAGTTGCGTAGGAATAAAGAAAGCTGCAAGTGAATTGGAACCTTTCTATTGGCTGGTTAACTTTCAAAGTACAATAAGGTGCACTGCATGCAGCTGAAGTAAAAATTACAACCTTGATCTTACCAAACTATGAAACTGATGAACAACAAAATTAACCTGCCATGGAACGCTGGTTTACTGCAATAGTGGTATGATTGTAATGAGGACACACAACTAATCTGTGTTTTAGCTTGAAATCTCCACAGGAGGCAGTCCATCTCTAATTTTGTAAAATACTCATACTTGCAGAAGTCAAAGGCCCAAGAAGGAAATTTTGTTTTTGCTCTAATTTTAAAATTTGCATAGCACCAAACTGCCTTTAAAATATGTTTTTACCCAGACACGAAAGTTACTATCAGTTGCAGTCAGCCTCTTTGCAGTCATTTGTGGCAAATGTGGAGATTTAGGGAAGCTCAAAATGCTAAGAACATTTTTTTTTTAAATCTTAATTCTTCAAGTCCTTGTGAATGATTTGAAAACATAACTATTATATACATTGAGAAGTTGATGGATATCACATGTATATTGTGGGTAATAAATAATTACTAGTGACTTTTTCTTCCAGAGAGGAAGAATGAAAATTTCAGATGTAATCAATACTTTTGTAAAGTTAAACAACCAGAATTACCAATCCTCAAATGTTTTACTGTACCTTCATTGCTGCCAGCACCATCCCTGCTGAGGAAAGAGCAAACAAACAGGTACAAAAACCTAAGATATATTGAGAGTTTTTCCCCCAACAGCTTAGTATAGGGTATAGGGATAAATATAATTGCTGATATATGGTATTTATTAAGTCAGTGTGAAAATATGCAGGTTAGGAAAGAAGAGCATCAACTTCACCCTCGTTGTACTCTAGTACTGAGGCTAAAATGTAACAGTGCAAATCACAATGCACCCCATTACCACCTCTAGTATCAAGAATACATACTCTTTGATTTTTAAACAGATGACACATTTAAAATATGAGACATTTAATATTTGAAAGGCTATATTATTTTTCTCTTGGAAAAAAATAATTTTAGTTGCATCATGTTAACAAATAAAAAGGATTGAGAAATCATTTGTTTCTGTACCTAGAGAAGGAGCTCAGGTTGGGTACCAGAGTTGGAATTCAGGCTGACAGTGATGCAGCGATCCCTTTTAGGTCATACTGTAGAAGTTAAAGCACCATATGTGCTTGCAGATGGCACTCTGGCAGGAGGGACCTGTGATATTTCAGATGACAAAGTGGAATCCAAAGCACTTTAAAAGGTTAACAAGAGGGTCATGAAACATAATCCAACAGGGTTGTATATAAAATATTTTGATCTGGCTTCTAAATTCAACCATACAGGTTTGGAAAAAGAAGAATTTATTTGAAAAGTTTTGCTACAAAAAGTCAATAGTTTGATCCACTAGTATACCAAATAAAAACAACAAAATGAGTTTTAAGAATGTAGTGAGTTCAATATACCCATAAATTCCAAAATTTGTTCTAGAGACCTAATAATATAATACTATAAGCATCATATTTAAATAAATAAGACAGGACATGGATTACTTGAAGATAACAGGTTTGTACATATTCTGGCTAACATAGGTCAAGAAACCAGTGCCCAGTACCATTAAGTGTGACTGATTTTTTTTTTCTGGATAATTTTTTTCTTGATCTGCCAAGCAGAACTACAAACAATATAGCAGATGTGCAGATAAGAAAGTTACCAACTGACACAGGAGTCTACCTGAAAAACGAAATGCTGAATTATGCTGTCCAGAATCATGGAAGCTAAAGGTGCATTTTAGATCCCAGTAGCATAATTAGATTGGAGCTGGAGTGAGTGACATGTGGTTGTGTACCACTTGACATGGGTACAGCAAACCAAACTCCATACTTCTTGACCACATGCCCTCTATCCACCTCCCTATATACAATTTTAGTGCCAAACCTTGATGACTATGAGATAATACCAAATAAAACTAATATATTCGAAAACAAATTATATCTAAACTAAGATCATTTTGACTCCTAGACAAAAAGAGGATATGATAGAATTTAGTAGATTACAATGTAGGTAAAAAATTCCTGCTTTTGGCTATGAAATAAATATATACAGCATCAAATCTGATGCAATTTTTCAAGAAAATAAAGCAAAATATATTGCCTGTAAGAGTATCAGAAAAAAAGAAACTCAGTAATTTTCTAAGATAGTAGAAAATAAGTAGTTCTTCATGAAAACAAATGAAATTAGTGTTACTTATCAAAAACTAGGCTGTGTAGCTGGACACGATGGTTCCCACCTATAACCATAGCACTTGGAATCAGAGAGAGGATTAGGCATTCAAGAGCAGCTTTGCCTATAGAGAAAGTTCAATGCCGGTTTGGACTATATGGCACCTTTTAAAAGAATAAACAACAAAAATCCATAGCTTTATTATCATCAAAAAATAAAAATTGATATTAATATGAAAACAGAACCTACTTATGAATATATAAAGTAATTAAAATCAAAAGAACATTGACAAGCCTAATAATTATATTAAAAAGAAAAATCGGTAGCAGAATACTCTTTGAAGTTTTAATACATCAGTCCATATATCAAAAATGTCCTTGTGGGCAAAAGTCATAAAACTGAATAGTAAAATTTGTGTGTATGTGTGTGTGAGTGTGTGTGTGTGTGTGTGTGCATGATGTATACAAACTGTACATGATGATGTACTTGCAGACAGGAGAGAAAAATACTGGGTATTCTTCTCTATCAGTCTCTAGCTTATTGTGTTGAGACAAAACTCACTGAGTTGAGACTGAACAAGATCTAGAGGATTAAATTTCTTATAATTAGCTATATAACACAAATTTCTTATAATTAGCTATGTAACACACAGAAATGGAAGGAGTCCATTTTGGCTAGACAGAAGAATAGTGTAAAAGAAGGAAAAATTGCAAATATTACTAGAAAAAAAAAAGACAATTTTACTTTGTCAATTTAAAAACATAATTAAAATATGAAAATTCATTGATCAAAAAGAAAAGAAATTGATTTTGATTTTATGATGTGGAGAGACATTCATTATTCTTCTCAATTCATTGTTTTGTGAACAAGCAATAAATGTACAACACAACTCCTACTCCAGAGGAGCAGGATATATTAAAGAAGTGTGGGAGGAAAGATCATAAGAGCCAGAGAAATAAAGAATCTTCTGTAAGACTGCATCTTCTAGTAAAGTTGTAAGCTATGCCATGAAGTCTCACTAATATTTTGTCTAACCACCAGCTAAACAAGAGCAATACCAATAGACATGCTAATATAGAAGATTTTGTATTGTGCCACATATAAACAATCTTTGGTTAAGGCGACTGAACAAGTGGAAAACCACATTCACACAGCTGAGCAGACCTGAGTTCTGACTCCAAGAACACACACAACAGCAAATTGTTGTAGCACATGTCTCTCATCCCAGTGTGCCTTACAGAGAGATAAAAGGTAGCAACCAAAGTCCATGAAGCATCCACACCCTGGTTTTCCATCCTCCTAAGCTCCAGGAGCACACTTATGGATGCAAAGAGGAGGGAGGAGAGGGAGGTTGTGGGATGGGGAGGGGGGCTTATGGAGGGGTAACCAGGAAGTGGGATATCATTTGAGATGTAAACAAATGGAATAGTTAATAATAGTGAGAAGAAGAAGAAGAAGAAGAAGAAGAAGAAGAAGAAGAAGAAGAAGAGAAGAGGAGGAGGAGGAGGAGGAGGAGGAGGAGGAGGAGGAGGAGGAGCAGGACGACTCTCCTGAACCTTATGGTTAACAAATGGCTGACTCAGATCAGATGAAGTGGAGGGCAAAGACTGACCCTGTCTGGCTGTAGAATGATGTCTTGATTCTTGGCTGGTCATGGGCCTTTGGACCCTGACTCACTGACTCACATTGGAGAAAGGGCAAGTGTTTGGCCACGCCCCAAGAATCCAGGCTCCTACAGGAGATCTACATCTCCATTTGATCTGCACCTTGCAGACACTTTGGCTCAGAGCAGCTGCACCCAACGAGGTCTGTGTCACCATCCACCTACAGGTAGAGGGTGTGACTACAGGCTTCAGACTCGAGAGATTTCCCTATTCATGAGTTACCTAAAGGCTGGGGGACCTGCTGGTGTGGAAATCCCCCCGGGGTTTTCGCTGTGTTTTTTTTTTCCCCACATGACCCCTGAGATTGAGCACAGTAGCACATGGATGGGTATACTCATATACATGAAAATGTACCATAGACATGTGCATATATGTAAGCATCATATATACATACATACATACATACATACATACATACATATCAAGACAAAGAATTAGGGAAGAGATGGGAGAGGGAGAGAGAAAGAGGGAGAGAGAGAGAAAGAGAGAGAGGGGAGAGAGAGGTGATCAAGGCTCTCTAACCTTCTAGACTTTCCAGGCTGCCTTGGTATGTGCCTAATCTACTGTCTATGAACCTTCTGCTGATCCTCTCTCTATTAATTTCATGTGGCTTAAGGTACCATTGAAACCAGGCATTGTACCAAGATATGTGGTATGTGTGGTATGCTGTATGACCACCTTGTTTGTGACCTTTACGTGATATTCATCCTTTATTCAGGACATTGTACATGTTTAATTTGGTAGTTGGTAACTAATAATACTAAGGTATTTGTAAACTTTGACACATT
Organism: Mastomys natalensis; assembly: GCA_021653895.1. Classification (NCBI taxonomy): domain Eukaryota; kingdom Metazoa; phylum Chordata; class Mammalia; order Rodentia; family Muridae; genus Mastomys; species Mastomys natalensis. The sequence goes on along the minus strand of JAJTUV010001722.1, from coordinate 227,980 downwards.
TAATCCTTAAGCTACAGAAAGTGAGAAACTTTCTGTAACAAAATGAAGAAAATGTAAAATAAATGACTGTCATTTTATTAAGGAAATGAAGCTAAGTTATTTCATAACCAAAATTTACTAAGATGTCTTAGCAAATTAAAGACAAGGAAGTACTCTGCTTAAAAGTGTAAAAATGTAGATAATCAACCTGATAGAAAAAGAATTATAATTGCAAATTGCTAGAGTACAATTATTTATTCAAGGGTCCTTGCTGAATCAAAGCTTATTTTATGGCAAGCTTATTTTTTATTTAAAATAGTGTCTTATAAATCTCAGTTTAAGGAGAGTATTCTTATAGTTACACTCAATGGCATTACCTCAAACTTCCAGGTTTATTTAAGCACTTCTAACCAAAAACTATTATTCAAAGGGATTGAGTTCAGGCTATAATTTTTTATTGTAACAGATTGGAAAGAATTAATAAATAAACAAAAAAAACTTTGTAGTCCCACATAAGAGCTAAAAGAATGTGATCACTGTGACTAGTGAAAGATCACTGGGTAAATCTTATCTGGACTAATACACATGGAAACTGTAAGGTGACATAACTGATGGACTCAATGAATTAAAAATTCAGAGTGTAGTTTCCAATGAAAGCCTGATTTTCAATTACCATAAAATTGGTATTCCATACCATCTTCCTCAAAATGTAAGTAAATATTTGAGAGTACTTTTTTTTTGTTGTTTTTGCAAGATTCTTCACCAGGATCCTAGCTTCTGTTCTTTCCACTAACAAAAATGCGTTGCTATGTGTATATGTTAAACACAGGATATTTTGACAGTATTAGTGAGATATAAGACCTGACTTGTTGTAGATTGCATGATCTGACTATGCTATGTTTACTATTACTGTGCCTTCAATTATGTTGATAGTTTGAAAATACCATTAGTAGAGGCATTTACACTTAGGCTCCTGTGAATGCTGCAAATAGAACCTCCTTTTAAAATAAGTAACTGACTTGATTTATGTTTACTAACATTTTTTTTCATTTCTATGTCAATTTTTAGACAAGGCATTGCAAAGTCTTCTCTTTCTTGTATAAGATATTAAATGAAGAAGATAATGCTGGAGAGGTGCGTGAACAGTTACAGTGCTTCCTGTTCTTCAGAGATTCCAAGTTCACTTCCAAGAATCCTTTTTCAGGGTTTGCAATTCTACCTCTAGGAGACCCAGTGCTCCTTTCTGGTCTTAGAGAGACCTGTTGTATACATATTCCCACCCAATATAAATAAAGTTCATTAAATCATGAAAATTGAATGATCTAGGTCAGTAAAAATGGAAACAAACAACAAGTTAGAGGTCATAATAAATAAATAAATACATACACATCCATACCAAACATATTCATTCTATTTAAAATAATCGATTATATTTCCAATTGTCACCAAAACAGTAACATTTATGTCACATGCTATAATTTATTTATTTTTTACTGTATGAACTAAAGAGCAAATGAAATTGCTACTTCTGTTAAGAAGAGTCTTCAATTGCTATCCCACAGTCAAAATTTCTATCCATTATTGTTCCTGACTGAAAGAACTGCAGGAATGGAAATGGAGAAGAACCTGAGGAAAAGAAGGTCTAGCTACAGGCCCAAAGTAGGATCGAGTTCAAGGCAAGGCCCCAAGTCATGACACTATTACTGAGTCTATGGATCGCTCACAAAATAGGATCTATCATGACTGCCTTCTGAAAGACCCAACAAGCAGCTGAAAGAGTCAGATGCAGATATTTGCACCCAACTAATGGGCAGAAGCTGATGACCCCTGTGGTGGAATTAGGGAAAAGCTGGAAGAAGCTGAAGAGGAGAGCTACCTTAATGGAAGACCAGCAATTTCAATTAACCTGGACCTCTGACCCCTCAGACATTGAATCACCAACAAGGCAGCATACACAAGCTGATAAGAGGCCCCCAACACACATACAGCAGAGGACTGCTAGGTCTGGGTTCAATCAGAGAAGATGCACCCTCAAGAGACTGGAGACCCCAGGGAGTTTAGAGGTCTGGTGGTGGGAAGGGAAATTCCTTTTGGAGACAGGGCCACAGGGAGGAGTTATGGGACATATAACAGTCAGAGGGTGGACTGGGAGGGTGATAAAATCCGGAGTGTTAAAAAAAAGAAAAGAAAAGAAAAGAAAAAATTCTCAACTGAGGAATATTGAATGGCCAAGAAGCACCTAAAGAATAAAAATATTTCTCTGGGTTCCCTGAGGGACAAGCCTGACGGCATAGGAGTTGATATCAAAAGTATCCCCTCTCCAGGAAAAAGACATTGGGATAGGTATGGCCATCATGTCTCACTGGACAATGACAGGAGGACCGGAGCCATTACAAGGTCCCCTTCAATTATTGGAGGTCAGGCCTCTATCCCCGCCTTCACAAGATTAGAATCACCAAGGACCTTCTATATTTAGAGAAGGGAGGAGATGTCAGAGGTAGCCCTGCTTATACACTGAAGGCCTAAAATCAGCCATAGGCCTAAAATCAGCAATAGGCCTGACATACATACATGCTAACAGAAAGTCTTGGGTCTCTGTGAAAAAACACTGAAACAGATGGGTATAAGCTATTGTAAACAGGCAGCTTTTGTGGAAATTTACCAGCCTGAGTAGTCATAGATCTTGTAAATAGGTAGCCTCGGCGGACAGTACCAACTTAGATAAGGACAAATGAATCATAGGCAGAGTCATAGTGACCTGTCCCCTGAATCTTCACCCAGCTGATACCCTGTTCTGAAAGGTATCTGTACTCCCCTTGAACACCTATGCTCCAGTGCCATTCCCTTCCCCACATCCTGCCTTTTTGTGTTTATAACCCTGCGTGAATAAGTAAATTGCTATTTGACTTAAATAATTAAAAAAAGAGAAATGTTCAACATCCTTGGTCATCAGGAAAATGCAAATCAAAACAACCCTGTGATTTCACCTCACACCAGTCAGAATAGCTAAGATTAAAAACTCAGATGACAGCAGATACTGGTGAGGATGTGGAGAAAGAGGAAGACTTCTCCATTGTTGGTGGCATTGCAAACTGGTACAACCACTATCGAAATCAGTCTGGTGGTTCCTCAGAAAATTGGACATAGTATTACCTGAGGACTCAGCTATACCACTCCTAGGCATATACCCAAAAGATGCTCCAACATATAACAAGTACACATGCTCCACTATGTTCATAACAGCCATATTTATAATAGGCAGAAGCTGAAAACAAACCAGATGTCCCTCAACAGAGGAACAGATACAGAAATGTGGTACATTTACACAGTGGAATACTACTCAGCTATTAAAAACAACACTTCATGAAATTTGCAGGCAAATGGATGGATTTAGAAAATATCATCCTGAGTGAGTTAACTCAGTCACAAAAGAATACACATGATATGTATTCCCTGATAAGTGGATATTAGGCAAAGAGCATGGAATACCCATGATTCAACTCACAGACCACATGACTCAAGAGGAAGATCAAAGACTGGGTGCTTCAGTCCTACTTAGAAGGGGGAACAAAATAATCAAGAGAAGTAGATGGCTGGAGGAACTTGGGAGGAAGAGAAGAGGGGGAGGGAAAAAAGAGGGGAAGGATAAGATATAGGAGGAGATGGAGGAGATGTACAGAGGGTCAGGAAATAGAACAGAGGTATGCAGCAATAGGGGATGGGGAACTGGGGGTAGCAACTAGAAAGTCCCAGATGCCAGGAAAACAAGAGCCTCCCAGGACCCAGTGGAGATGACATTAGCTGAAATATCCCACAAAGAGGAAGGATAACCTACTGAGACCATATCCAGAGGTTAGACATGGGCCCCTGGTTGAGGGATGGGGCCACCCACTCATCTGCAAAACTTTAACTTAGAATTGCTCCTGTCTAAAGGCAATACAGGGACAAAGAGTGGAGCAGAGACTGAAGAAAAGGCCATCCAGAGACTGCCCCACCTGGGAATTCATCCCACATGGAGACACCAAACACAGACACTATATCAGATGCCAAGAAGTTCTTGTTGACAGGAGCCTGGTACAGCTGTCTTCTGAGAGGCTCTGCCTGAACCTGACCAATACAGATGCAGATGCTCGCAGCCAACCATCAGACTGAGCAGGAGGACCCCAATGGAGGAGTTAAGGGAAGGACTGAATGAGCTGAAGAAGCCTTATCTAGCTTCAATGGGAGGGAAGGCCCTTGTTCTTGTGAAGGTTTCATGCTCCAGTGTAGAGGAATGCTGGGGTGGTGAGGGTAGGTGGATGAGGGAGCACCCTTATAGAATTTGGGTAACGGGGGATGGGATAAGGGATTTGCAGAGGGAAAACCAGGAAGTGAGGGCCAACATTTAAAATGTAAATAAATAAAATATCAAATTTAAAAATAATAATAATTAAAAAATAAAGGATAAATATGTTTATGAAGCACAATGCAATGACTTGATATGTATGCACATATACATATGCAAGAATTGTTGAATGAGTCAATGAAACTAATTAGCATATATAAAAAACAAAAGATGAGTTTTCAAGGTAGCAGAGGTCCTGGGGAGGGAATGATTATTTTTAAACCATAACTTAGTATTTTATAAATGAAAATACCTCTACACATCAGGTAATATGCACCAAATGTATGCATTTCATATATCTATTATATCTCAAAGTAAGTTTTGAAGTGCTATTTCTTGAATAATTTTATTTAGAAAGATGATAACATGTGATACACATTCATAGATAATGGTAGTTTGTTTCTTAAAATTTATCACATTTATTGTGTTAGAATATTTCTAAATACTTTAAAATGATTTATGACATTTATGATGGATAGATAGGTATGTGTGCTTATGTGCTGTGTGGATATTATATATATATATATATATATATATATATAGAGAGAGAGAGAGAGAGAGAGAGAGAGAGAGAGAGAGTGAGAGATTTGTTGTATTTGAAAGTTTGAAGTTATATTGATAAAAAATATAATTTATAACCAAGCTGAAAGACAAAGCAGTGTTTAAATTTTAAATTCAAATATATGAGTTAGTTTCCTTTATTGTAATAATTTTTCTTTTGCAAATAAATTGTAACCATATTTATGAGGTTAGTTGGCAGTTGAACTGCTAGAGCAGAAGACCTAAGAGGGTTTAAGTTTAAAAGTTACCAACACTTTGGCATATGTGGATTTTTCAAATATCCCTATGTGTGAAATTACTTGGAAAGTGTCATACCATATCTGTGGACAGTGTTGACATTCTCTATTGTGTCTGACTCTTGGCCAATGAGAAATTCAACCTAAATTTCAGGTTGAAGGCATCTTTTTCCTAAGTCTTAGTTTTCCTGTATTTCTATTCTGTCTCTATTCTACTGTTAAAGTATGGGAAAAAATACCTAATGTTACTTTGTTATTCTTTGGTGTAGCATCTTGAACACATGCTGTACATAAAAACGTACTTGTGCAGTTTTACAGTATTCTGGCATTTGTTTCTAGTGGTAGGGGTTTGTTTTCAGGAGTGTAGAAATGATCACATTATAAATAGAAGCAATAAAAACAGATTTAAGTTTTAACAAGTTATCTTCTCTTGGTTGTGGGATTATTTTGAGCCCATCCACTAACTTTTCTAAGCATTGTTTTATAATCATGAAGTCAGTGTAATGACCCATCTTCTGTTATCCTCACAGACTTAACGTGAGAATAGAGCATAAAAAATTTTAATGATCATAAAAACTAGAATCCATATACTAAAGGAGTCTGTATTGCTGCCCAGAGGAAGAAGAAGCATATGTCTGATAAATATGCATTTAAATCAGCCAGAAAAGTCCTCCTTTATATATAAATATCAAATCTGCTGCAATACTACTTATCATTCTTCTAGAAAATAATATATCTTAAAGAAAGCTCATATGCACATATGTGTGAAGCTAAGTAGATACAAATGTGAAGAAGAATAGTATAAAGGGACCAAAAATGAGTCATTATATTGATAGATTGATCTTCAGATTTCAGTGGGAAAAAAATCTACAGTGAACATGAAGACATTAAAGCATGAATGCTTGCCTTTACTTCATGGGAAGGCAGTCATACTCAGTATGAGAGCTGTTTTAACGGGGCCTCTGCTAGGAAATACCCTTTACCTTTGTGGAGAGTTTGCAGATGAGAAGACAGAGTAGAATGATAGTCTAAAGATTGTTCATCCACAGACAGATGTAGATGTTAATATTATTATTATGTTAATATTATTATTTTCAAGTCCATAAGTTCTATGACTCAGTCTGCAGCTGTGGATGCCAGAAGTGAAGTTTATTCTTATACAGAAACCTATAATGCTGCTTAAATTTTTTTTCCTTCTTTAATTTTATTTTATTTTTTGCTTATTCACTTTATAACCCGTCCCAGTCACCCCCTTCCACAATCCTTCCCCATCTCTTGTTTTCTGAGTACCCCCTCCTCCTGTATCCCCCACCCTGCCACTTTAAGTCTCTGAGAGGCTAGGTGCTTCCTCTCCCATTGAGGCCAGATGAGGCACCCAGCTAGAAGACCATACTCCATATACAGGCTACATGTTTTGGGATAGCCCCCACTCCAGATGTTTGAGACCTACATGAAAACCAAGCTGCACATTTACAACATGTGTGCAGGGAGGCCTAGGTCCAGCCCATGGAGCTAGATCTGTGTAGACTGGGTATGCTCCACGGTTGGTGATTCAGTTTCTGAGAGCTCCAAGGGTTCAGGTTGGTTTACTCTGTTGATCTTCCTGTGCAGTTCCTATCTCCTTAGGGCCCACAATCCTTCTGCCTATTCTTCTATAAGAGTCCTCAAGCTCCATCCACTGTTTGGCTCTGGATGTCTGTATCTGTCTGAGTCAGCTGCTGGTTAGAGCCTCTCAGAGGACAGCTTGCCGCTGTCTGTTCTCAGGCTGGAGGTTTAGATCCTGGGAGCTCTGGTTGAATCTTTTGATACTCATTCTAAAAAGGACAAAAGCACCCTCACTTTGGTCTTCCTCCTTCTTCTTGAGTTTCATGAGGTTTATGCGTTGCATCTTAGATATTGTGTGGGGTTTTAACTTTATTGCCTTGGAGAAAATCTCAGTTCTATACTGAATGATACTGTATTGCTTCTGATCAATAAAGCACCAGTAGACTCATACACTATCTTAATGGAACCCAAATGGACTAAGAATAAGAATTTTGCTAGACTAGTACTTGTTTCTGCTTCCAGTTGAAACCAGTACAGTGGATAAGAATGCTTTCTAAAGATAGGAAAGGGTGGACCTAAATGGAAAAAAGTAAAAGGCATGTGAGAGGCACAATTTTGTTTAAATGGCACATGTAAAGAGGAGAAAATTATTAAACAAGTCTCCAAAAATAATTATATTCCTAAGAGAATAAAAATCATAAATTGGTGAGACCATCCCTGCTGTTAAAATCTGAGCAAAAAAATAGAAACACGCAAATGTTAATAGCTTCATCCTAGGTGAAACTTTGGCTATACACTATGGTAATGGAATGGACTGATGCTAGAATATATGTAGGAACCGAGGCACATAAGGCATGCGCACACGTGCACATGCACAAACACACACACACACACACACACACACACACACACCACACACATAAACACACACACAGACATATATATATATATATATATATATATATTATATATATATATATATATACACATATTTGCTACTATGGAATGAGGAGTCTATTGGTATTATGGTAGTATTATAATATTGAAAATAACCATAATAAAAGAAACAGGATTTGGTCATCAACTAATTTTTATGCAACAACCATCTGCACAAATTTATCATAGCAAAAAGGGATACAAAAAATTAAAAAGATGTAAAAAATGTATGCAGTAGTTTTATAAACCGTATCACTTTAATATTTGCATCCTTATTTCATGCTGGCTTCACTAAATATAAGCATAGTCAATAATAACATAGCTTTGCTACAGAGTACTCTCACAGCCAGAGGATATATAGCAGCACTGCTTAAATATTCACACCTTGAGATCAGGGGCATTAAAGCTGCCCTTAACCAGAATTGCCAAATGTAATAGATTATTAATAGCCTTGTTACAAAATAAGAAAGTCCTAAGAATCAGTTTGATATATGTCAATTTTATTAGACTGTATATAGTAAGATCAGATGATTTATTTCATGATTTAAAGAGAGTGAAAGAAAAATCATAAGAGAATTTAATATGAATTTCTTTGTTAGAGACTGAATAATGGAAATATAATTTGAGATGTCATCAAAAGAAACACGATTCACAAATTAATGACATTACTATGTTGAGTTTCCTTGCCTTAACACATGCCATGAGCTGGTGGAATGGAACCCTGGAATTCTTGATGTATAATTTCCTTAAAGGCTAAGGATGTACTTAATCTGATTTGATAGATCATTTTCTAATTGTTATATGAAAAAAAGTCTTATTTTAATTCACTTTTATGCTAATACCTCCTTTTTTAAATCTTTATCTTTGTACACTTAATCAAAAGGAAAAGAATATAGCAACATTGCCAAGTAAGGCATATTTTTGCATTTTATTCTTGACTTCTAAGTCTTTTATTTCTACATTTTTTCTAGGCATATTACAAAAAGAAGCATTCTTTCTAAATGCATTTCATTCCTTTCAGCAAATAATAGTATTTTCTCGCTGACCATTTTTTCCCAAGAAGCACTCCAATGTTTTTTTGGTCTGACAAGATTAGGCTTAGAATTTTAAAACACAACCTGTCAGCTGAAATTATCAAATTAATATAATAAAAACACTTCTAAGTTCAATTAATTTTGACTTGTAGGAAATGGAGTTAAAAGACTGAAAAGAAAAAATAAGTCTTGAAAATGAATTTGGCTTTTGAAAGCACAGTTTCTTGGCAAAATTGGGAAAATCTTCCTTGACATCAAGGTCAGATCAAACTCTGTAGTTGATTTCATTCAAATTGATTTGATTTCAACCTAAAAGTTCAACTGAGTTCCATCCAATAGAGATTTTCAGGTTAATGAAATTTAGCCCAATACACTGCACGGAATATTAATGAGGAAACTATCCTACATTTATCTCAGAAATTCAGTAAAATAAGAAAGGTTCCCTTGTATTGACTGCAATACAAGAAGCTGAAGATATTCCTAGCAACATTATCCATTCTGACAGTCTTTTTAAAGTGTAACATTTTGTTCCTATGAACCATAAGCTTTTCTGATTTGTTTGTATGTGGTGAGTGTATGTGATGTGTTCACGAGTGACTGCAGATGTGCATACACAAATGTGTAGATGCTTGTGCAGGTCCAAGTAGGACTAGAGGTCAGTCATGTGTCTTTTCTGGGTCAGATGGCTTTCCTCCTTTAATTTTAAGGCAGAGTCTCCTATTGAAGCTGAACATCTATAATTGTGCTAGGCTCCCTGGCCATTGTGCTTGAGAAATCAACCTGTTTCAATTCTTACCATTGCAAAGACTGAGGTTACTAGAATACCCAGACATGCCTAGCTTTTGGTGTGCATTCTAGGGATCTTTAGGTTTGCATGGTAAGCCTTTACCAAATGAGACAGCTCCTCAGACTGCAACAATTTTTTTAAAAGCACGTATTTGGGTGGCTGGAGAGATGGCTCAATGGTTAAGAGCAATAACTGATCTTCCAGACATTCTGTGTTCAATTCCAGGCACCACATGGTGGCTCACAACCATCTGTAATGGGATTGGATACCCTTTTCTGGTGTGTCTGGAGAAAGCAACAGTGTGATCACACACATTAAATAAATAAATAAATCTTTTTAAAAACTGCTTGTATGGGTTCATCGTTAAAACTTTTGCATATAGAAATATTATTGAAGGAAAGTACTGATTATATATTTATTAAGTACTATCCAGAATGAGTGAAACTTTTATAAAATGATTCCTAGACAATCGGAGACTAAAAGCTCAGGGTTTTAGGAGACAGCCTTCTTAAACACCTGATAGCAGACATCTGTCTTTACCATTATACCAGATGACAAATTTTGAAATTTTATGATGTTTCAAACATCTGGCATTGCGACGTTGTGCTGATAATGAATGTACTCTCATAAGAGATACATGTTTAGAGATCAGAGAAGAGGCAAGCTATTAATATTAACATTCTAATCAAAAGCAAGTAGCAATAGTCAAATACAGATTGGTTACAAGAGGCTTTGGTTGCTGTTAAGATATTATAAAGGCTAAAACAATATAATACAGAATTTCTGAACCATATTAATGTTTTCTTAATTTATGTGAAGATAGAAATACATTTGCAAACATATGTTTTCATTGAGAATCACAGAGGAGAGGAATTAGTATTCTGTGTCACAGGTGATGCATATCATTATAAGATTGATCAAGGACCATGGACTTTAGGAATGTGAAAGTAGACTTACTAAATTAATTTAGGAAATGATTCATGGAAATGGAACATAGTTCAGTTATTAAACTATTTGCCTGGTATGATCACAGCCCTTAATTTAATCCATAGTATCTCATATTCCAGATATGGTATATTGCTAGTGGAGAGATAGAGGCAGGTGGATAGGAAGTTATAGTTTCTCCGACATACCTAGCTTGAGGCCCATCATGTATCAGTTTCCTTCAAGATTATAAATTCCATCCTGAAGATAAAGTTGTTAAAATAAGAAGTAGACAATTGAAAATAGCTTCTGTCCCTGAAACTGACTAGATTCTCTGGGACCCTCCATTCCCTAGAGTATATAAGCAGTAAAGACCGCTGAAGATTACCCTAGATATGTCTGACTTCAGAAAAGACTCTTTGACAAGATGAGTTACTTAAACACTTTTAGGTTCAGACCCACAAAAGTGGAAGAAGCAGAGACTCTCTAGGAAGGCTGGAAGAAGACACAAGCTGAAATACCAAGAATAAAACAAAGATCAGCTGGGCTGCTTGGGAGAGGCATCTGGAGAGGACACTCTCCAACCTACGCACCTGCCTGCAACTCTTCAGTCTGTTCCAAATTTCCAAAGTTTGTGAGTAATCACCCATGCTCTGGGGGAATTCAGTGATGCAATTGTCTTTCAGTAATTTCTCTTCTTCTATGTTCTTACAAGCGACCACAATATAACTCGTCGATTTAAAAAGTTGAACACTGATAGTATCCATACTTTGGTCTGTATTGAATGAGTAGGCAATTGTTTATATCTCCCAGCGATAGTGTCACACAGTCTGAACTATCTGAGCTACATATAACTCTGATTCAAAAGAAGAAAGAAAAGAAAGAAAGAAAAGAAGAAGAAAGAAAGAAAGAAAGAAAGAAAGAAGAAAGAAAGAAAGAAAGAAAGAAAGAAAGAGAGAGAGAGAGAAGTGGGAGGAAGGGAGGGAGAGAGAGAGAAGAGAGAGAGAGAGAGAGAGAGAGAGAGAGAGAGAGAGAGAGAGAAGAGAGAAAAAGAGAGAAAGACAATTTGGAAAGAAGAAAGAAAAGTATAAAGATTATGGAAAGACAATGATTAGGCCTCCAGCATTATTGACATTTATTTTATAGTTATGTGAACATAAACATATATTTATACAAAAAATTTAAAATAATGCCTGATATAGTGGAAGGTGTCACATTTTGTGGATATATAAACTTAAATATGATTATTTTAATTAATTGTCAAGGCACTTCAAGGGAAATCATAATCCAGGACAACTCGTCATCAGCTGTAACAAATATAATGTTTGAATATGAAGAAGAGCATACTAATTTTTGAAAAGAATATAGCTGCATGTTGTGGCACATGTCTTGGTTCCCACATTCAGGACCCAAGGCAGGATGGTCTCTGTGAGGTTAAGGCCAACCAGGCTTTCATTGCATGACATGTCTCAAAACAGAGTGTGGGTGGGTCCAGAAATTCTTGGGTTGGCAGAATCATACCTAAAAGAGTTATTACTGTAGGTGACTTATCAAAAAGAAGAGCAATTCAGGATGAAGAACAGAGAAAACAAGGCCAGGAAACAACAGGGCTACATTCAAATAAATGGTTTCAGATAATATTTGAAATGAGTTAATGATCCCTAAGTAAATAGTCTTTAAACACTTTAATCAAGTATCTCCCTTCTTTCAGTCTCTGCTCCAGTTTTTTCCCCTGACTTTTCTTTGCACAGGAACATTTCTGGTTAAAAACTTTCAGATGGGTGTGTGGACACATGACTTGACTGGGGGCTTTGCATATCTACTGCACCTGATTCTACTTCTTTTCACTGTTCATGCCAACTAAAGTCATCCTGATGGGTCCTGGGAGCGTCTTTCATCGCTGACATCTGGGACCCTCCGGTGGCTATCCCCAGTTCCTCATCCTCCACTGCTACATATTTTCATTTGATTTCCTGACCCTCTGTACCTCTGTACCCATCTTTCCAGTACCTGATACTGTCCCCCCATTTCCTCCCTCTCCTCTCTCCCCCAGGTCTGACTCCCTCCACCTCTCAAAATCATCTTGTTCCCTACTCAGTGCAGAACTGAAGCATACCAATTTATGCTGTGGTTCTTTAACTGAGAGGGACACAAACACCTACACTAATCAGTTTGTAGAAAATTTCTAAGGACACGTCCCACACCTTTTTTCCTTTGACTCAAAACCTTAGAAACCTACTCTCCTTTAAAAAGTATTCATGAAAATTTTTTATTTTATTAAAATAATATGCCTATGGTGACTCCATCTCTAATGTATAAGTTTGCATTAACCTGAAAACTGAGGTCTCCATCTGAGGGACACTTGGCCCATTTATCTTACTGCAAAGACTGCAGATTAAAATGACACAAGTATCAGTTTCACATTATAGCTTTACTTATATATAAATGGTTAGAGTATTCATTTGCAGAAAGATATTTTTCTTTCTTAATCCAATTTATAATTTGGGTAGAAGATCCCACAATTAAAAGAGCACCATATTATAGTTTTCATCAGTAATTAACTGTGCAAATTTTTAGAAGCTTTACTTGAAAATATTACCTCTGATACCTTAAGGGTTCACTGGTAAGTTTTAAGCAAATACTTGTAAAGGTATATATTGATTTTACTCGACATGCTTTTAAGATTCCATTTTTACTATTTAATGCTGGATTTAAATTTTAACTTGGTTAATAAAATATAATCTATATTAATGGTTTAAAGTCATTACATTAAGACAATTTGTTTCCTCTAGTTTGAATAGATTGTTACACACTTTAAGTTGCTGAATCACTTAGCAGAATATATTTTATATAGTTTCAGTAAAACCCCCATTTATTTTAGTAACATATTATGTGAAATATTTGAAAATGATTTTTGCTATTTTAGACACTGAGGATAAGACAGATATAACTCTAAATTATATTTCTCTAGATGACTAAATCCATATGCATGCAAATTATAAGAATATTTTATCAAAATATAGTGCTTATTATTCATTCATTTTGAGAACTAGAAAATATAAAAATATTTCTATCCAGAATGGGGAATCATTTGCCTCATTTATCATTATTAATATTTATATCAGGATTGTTACACATCTTTCAAAGTTAAGTAGATAAATTTAGTCTTTGAAACTCTAGATTGCTGCCAAACCTACCATCAGAATTACCTTCAGTCTCTTCTTTCATCTATAATTAATTTGACTTTTATTTTTACTATAATTATTCCTCCTGACAATTATATGAATTTATTCAATTAATTAAAAGTATAAATATTGCTCAAAGGAGACACATTCATAAAATAAAAACTTGCTTTTACTTGTAAGGTAAGCAGAGTTGTCTATCAGGCAACACAGCCACCAGAGCAAACAACTCAGCACATAGCAAGATGGTGGATCTCAGTCCATGCCCATTTGATGTACTGACTCTGAAAGGACATCTGCTAAGATAGGGAATACACATAAGACAGACGTCCTTCGAGTTTGTTAAAAACAAGTAATATTAAATTTTAAGATTGAAATGTGGTATTTTTATTATAGGGAAAAATATTATATAGATCCTAAAGTTTGTCATCTCCCAAACTAGAACTCTATCCTTCTTGAATATCAACACTTTGCTTATGCTCCCAGCAACCACAGTTCTGGTTTATGTTTCTATTAGTTGGTTTAATTTTGACATTTCATAGACCCGATATGGTATGATAGATGCTCTAATTTGCATAGCATAATAGCATCAAGCTCCAACTATCTCAGAGTCACTCTCCTTTGAAGGTTGAGTAATCCCCTTGCAAGGAGAAAACCGTGTTTTGCTGATAGGTTCATATATCCGTATGGAGCTTCTACAACTAAAGCATTTGTCAAAAATGTTGATGTGAAGACAGATATAAAAATGCTCCTTAAAAATCCTACTTCACTAGACTTCAGACATGAAAATGACCTTGGGCTAGGGCAGAGAAGGAGGCTCAGATACTTTGGTCATTCTGATAAGTCCTTATAAACAGTGATCATGGGAATGTTCACATAATTGGGTTTAATGCCTTGCTTTTTCTTTGACTATTTATGTTTGCTGTCTTGCTTGTTCCTTGACTATTTGCATCTATTGTATTGCTTGACCCTCAACCTAGAACTGACCTTAATACATGCATGTAATCAAAATGGTATAAAAACATAAAGGAGGAGCAGTTTGGGACGGAGAGTTCTAGGGAGAGGAAATGAGAAAAGGGAATGACATATGTATTATAAATAAATAAAATATCCAATTTTAAAAAAATCCTGCTTCACTTATTTTATACACATATACACACGAGTGTTTTATATATATGTATGTGTGTGTGGTGAATTTGCATTAACTAACAATTAGTGATATTAAACATCTTCTCATGCTTACAGACTATATATAAAGTGTATATTATGCATGTGCAAATTTATATATGCATATATATATAATGTTTGTAGAAATGGCATGTATATATAGTATTTCTCGGTTTCCATATATGGCATCATTCAGTTTCAGAGTGATAAGTCAATGCTCTTCAGGTCTTTAGCTGGGATTGTCATACTGTTCATCAGAGTGACTTCCTGATTGTCACCTTCCACCAGAAGTGTGAGATTAGGAAGTGGCTCAGCTATAGAACTGTTTTATGCATATAAAGGCAGTGTGTATGTGTCTTTCATTCAGGAACCCAAAGCACTGGGGCAGGTAGCAAGGAGTGTCCCTGCCACCGGGATCATTTGAGTAGCATTAGGGAGGTACTGGTATATCTTGTGAAGATAGAGTTTTAGGTGATTTTGTAGTACAAGGTGTACATCCTGGGTATTGAACTTGAGTCTTCTGGAAGAGCTGCAAGATGTCCTAATCATTGAACCATCTATGCAGCATAACAACTCTTAAATATGTTAAATTTAATTTAACTTTATATTCTATCCATATTACTTGAAAAAGTAATAATAATATGTAGTTCATTAACTAGCACAATATATTCTATAAGATTTTAAAATCAGGAAACTGACTGGGTTTAAATATATTTTATACCACTGATTAGCCTAATATTATATTACTTAAATTCTTGGATATTCAAACTTGTAATCAGATTTACCAAGAAGTTCAAAACTAAAGACACTCTAAATAAAATATCGTTCTTTATTAAAAATATATAATTACGTAAACAAGACAATCTAGTTTTTCTGATGAAATATCTCTTTGATGATTTTCTTGTCTCAAAATAGTCACTTATCAGTAAAATATGTCTTATGTCTTTCCTGTACTTACAGAACTTCTCTTCTGTTCTTTGACATTCTATCTTCCTACTGCCAGAATTTGAATCTGTTTTTTGTAACAGCAATCACTGTTTTCTATGTTCTAGTTTTTGACTTACCTCACTGTCACCCAGGTAATAAGCAAGTCGCAAAACCCAGTCACTAGCCAATCTAATAGTGGTAAATGAATATTACAGTTTAAAAGTACTACTAAAAATGAGGTTAATCAATATCATGTTTGGTGCATGTTTTTTAATTTATCTAGCACTCAAAAGGTAACTGAATAGTCTGGGTGTGAGGCCAAGCTTTTTCAATATAGAGGACCCGGGTCATTAGAAGCTACATGAAACTTGTTCTTTAAAAAGAAAAATAAAACAACAAAAATATGAAGGCAATCAATGATAGTAAACATCTTAGCTTTTTCCACATCATTGCACCCTATGGAAAATGAAAACATAGCTATAATTCAAATAGGATAATGTTGATATTTCCTGATGTTCCAAATTTAAGATAACCACTATTTGTTTATTTATATTATGTACTCAGTAATTTTTTTGAGGCATTGTCTCAAATAATTCAATCTAGCCACTAAGCTCACTGTTAGTATTAAACTTAGAATCCTTGTCTTCTCCCTTCCTCTTAAATGCTGGGATAGAGCATTACCTCATCAGGTCCCATTGTAATATCCTCCTTTACTGCTCAGGAACTCAAGAAGGAGTTACATTCATCATAAATATCTATATCAAGTCATATCTGTTTCTGATAAGCTGATGTATAAGCACAATTTAAAAAGAATATAACTGTGTTGTAGAACTTACTGATTTTCTGTACTTTCAATTTCACTAGTTTCATTTATTTTAAAATATATTGTAGGAATTATATATATATAAGAAAACTTGCATGGATCTCTGTTTGCCTTATTAGATGTTCTTGTCTATGTATCTTTTCAACTTAGTAAAGCATCTTCATCAGGTCTATGATCATATAGACACCCATGGACATACTACTACAACATTCT
Organism: Mastomys natalensis; assembly: GCA_021653895.1. Classification (NCBI taxonomy): domain Eukaryota; kingdom Metazoa; phylum Chordata; class Mammalia; order Rodentia; family Muridae; genus Mastomys; species Mastomys natalensis. The sequence continues at coordinate 211,282 of JAJTUV010001722.1, read as the reverse complement.
GCTAATATTTACCATCTGTTCTTTATTTTTCCTCTTAATAATCTGTAATTGTCAACTTAACACACTAAGAATCACCTGATAAGAGTCTCAGTGAGGTATTGTCTACATTGGTTCTGCCTGTAGACACATTTTTATAGTGAATTGTCTTAAGTCAATTGGTATGAGAAGTACAGCAAACTTTGGGTGGCATCATTCCCTGGGCTGAAGGTCTGTACTGTATACGGGTGATGTAAAATCAAGCTGAGCAATAGCAAAGCAAGCAAGTGAGCACAGATTTCTTAATTATAGATGTTATGTGACCTGATGCAAGTTTCTTTCATGATTTCATAACAAAGATTGACTGTGACCTGGAATTGTGTGTTAAAATTAGCACTTTCTCCCCTAAGGCACTTTTTTTTTTTTTTTGGTTTTTTGGTTTTTTGAGACAGGGTTTCTCTGTATAACCCTGGCTATCCTGGAACTCACTCTGTAGACAGGCTGCCTCGAACTCAGAAATCCGCCTGCCTCTCCTAAGGAACTTTTTAAAGGTTATTTTGTCATAGCAACAAAATGAAACTATAGCAAACTCATTGGTTGAAAAGTCATGAACAATTTCTGCTATTCATTTTGGTTGCTTTGAGTCAATTCACATGAAAAGAAATGTTTAGTACTACAAATGATTAGCCTTTGTGCATGAGAAGAGAAGGCTGACTATAGAAATATTACTCAAAAAAGACAGATATTGATATAATACTCAATAAAAAGGTGTTATTCTAAAAATGGTGGACTGATTTTAGAAATGATGTTTTTATAGCCCATAAACTTACTCTATTAGTTTTCTAACAAAATGGACTTAAAAATAACACTACAAAATTAATAATGCTTAAAACAGCAAATATTGTAAAATCGTCATTTCAGTTAAGTAATTGTGACCTATCTATATTGTGATCTATTGATATATAATGCACTGAAAAGAATAAATGATGTTTATTTATGACCACAACCTACTTGAATCACTGGAAGGAAAATGTGCCTTAGATCCTTTACAAAGTGTTTTCCTTGGCTTTGTCTCTATTTTGTCAGCTAATTCACAGAGTCTATTGCACATAAATGGATTGCTTTGTAATTATCAGTATGAATAACTCTTTCTAAAAACCTTGTGAATGAAAAAGTAGGAGAAATTCATACAATTGATTTTACATTTGCATTTGGTACTGGTTTTGTTGCAGGAAAAAAAAGTATTAGACTAGAGAAACTAGAGGAATAGAGAAGTTATTTTGGTTCACAGTTTCAGAAAACAATACATTTTGAAGGACTTAAGGCAACTGAGCATATTGTGCCCAGAGACATGAAGCAGATACTGATGAATATTAGTGCTTAGCTCTCTTTCTTATTTTGACATTCAAGAAAGTTCCCATCCAACGAAATGGTAAAGACCACATTTAAAGTGAATCTTTCTACTTTAATTAACTCAATCTAGAATAATCCTGAGAAACATTCCCCGAAACGTCTTTCCATGATAATGCTAAATCACAAGTTGACAGTCAAAATTCACCATTACAATATATTTACAAAAAATAAAAACTGGATCTAAAAATCTGTATAAAATAATAAATAGAAATAGAATTATGCGATTGTTTTTCATTTGTTTGTAATAGCACTCCAGGTTTCTGGATATCTAAAATGAGTCTCATCACATAAAATACGCTACTATAAATCTATACTTAGTACTGTAGGTTATTGGAACAGAAGAAAAATTATGAACTTGAGGGGAACTAAAACACAAGAAAAGCATTTCAATACAAAATATGACATGATAAGAAGTAACAAAACATATTGTAACCTCTTATGCCAGTGTACTGGCTGGTTTTGTATGTCAACTTGACACAAGCTGGAGTTGTCACAGAGAAAGGAGCCTCCCTTGAGGAAATGCCTCCATGAGATCCAGCTGAAAGGCAGATGGTCAATTAGTGATCAAGGGGTGGAAGGGCCCATTGTGAGTGATGCCATTCCTGGGCTAGTAGTCCTGGGCTCTATAGAAATCCAAACTAAGCAAAACAGGAGAAGTAAGCCAGTAAGAGGCAACCCTCCATTGTCTCTTTATCAGCTCCTGCCTCCAAGTTCCTGCCTTGTGTGAGTTCCTGTCCTGACTTCCTTTGATGATGAACGGCAATGTGGAAGTGTAAGCAGAATAAACCGTTTCTTCTCTAACTTGCTTCTTGCTCATGATATTTTGTGCAGGAATACAAACCCTGACTAAGACAGCCAGCCACTGTCCAATTTATTTAATCAAAATGTATCTGCTTCCTTTTAATTAATTTACCCCAAAAGTTCTATTCTCCTATATCATTCCCCATCGATTAAGGAATGTTTATGGTTAAAGTTTATAGGATGATAACTTTTAGGTTAGTAAGGTGATGTTCCAATATTCATTCACTTTCATTGGTAAATTTTCATTTCTCTCTCTCTCTCTCTCTCTCTCTCTCTCTCTCTCTCTCTCTCTCTCTCTCTCTACTCTCTCTCTCGTACACAGAGAGAGACATACAAACTCACAGCTTTTAGAGTCAAGGCTGGGCAAACCATGATGGGAACAGTAATGATGCAGGAGAGGAGGCTTCATGACTAAAAGCACTGGCTGCCTTTGCAAAGGACCCATAGTAAACCCACAGAAGCAACATGCTGGCTCAAACCTATTTTTAACTCCTGTTTCAGAGGTCTGACACCAACTTTGGACCAACTTTGGTCTTCTAAGGCATTAGGTATGCTTGTGATACCCTTTAACTCTGCGAGGGTGTGCCCCCCACCCCGGGGCACCACTCTTCCCTGAGGCATCAAGTTTCTACAGGATTAGGGCATCCTTTACTGCTTTGGTCACGTAAGAGAGTCCTCTGCTACATATGTGCCAGGGGCTTTGGAACAGCCTATGTATGCTCTTTGGTTTGTGGCTTAGTCTCTGGAGTTCAGGTTAGTTGACACTGTTGGTCTTCCTTATAGGATTGTCAACCTCTTCAGTTCCTTCAATCCTTCACCTAACTCTTCCATTTGGGTCCACAACCTCAGTCCAAAGGTTAGCTGTGAGTTTCTGCATCTGTGTCAGTCAGCTTCTGGTAGAGCCTCTCAGAGGACAGCCATGATAGGCTCCTGTCTGCAAGAACAACATAGCAACAATAGCAGTGTCAGTCTTTGGCACCTGTCCATGGGATGGATTCCTTTTTTTTTTTTTTTTTTTTTTTGGTTTTTCGAGACAGGGTTTCTCTGTGTAGCCCGGGCTGTCCTGGAACTCACTCTGTAGACCAGGCTGGCCTCGAACTCAGAAATCCGCCTGCCTCTGCCTCCCAAGTGCTGGGATTAAAGGTGTGCGCCACCACCGCCCGGCTCATGGGATGGATTCCAAGTTGGACCAGTCACTGTTTGTTCATTTGTTCAGTGTCTGTTTCATATTTGTCCCTGCGTTTCTTTTAGAAAGGAACAATTCTGGGGGAGATATTTAAAATGGCAGCACCCTATCTGTCTTGTGATATAGGGCTGCCATGTTACGGACTAGGTTAGGCCTGAGGTCACGAGCAGCAGCTTGTTCTTGCTGCTGCTGTGCCTCAAGCCACTGGCTCAGAACACTGGCTCAGGCTCAGGAGGCCAGAGACACGGTCCTGTCACCACAAGATGCCAGTGTGGGAGATGGCTCTGCCTATTTTCCACGATGTCTTCACAATGCTGGGCTGAACACAGACCATCCTGCCATCCACGGGTACCCAGTAGGAATAAGAATCTAATGCTTAAAATTAATCAAAGGCATTATATGTTTGGTAATACTCAAAAACAAGATGCCCACACAATTGGAGGTGTTTCCCAATTAACTAACCTAGATATGAGTTGTTACCCAGAACTGTTCTCCATACATGTGTGGCTCTCTATTCACCTACATCTCTGCTTCTCTCTCCCAGCTCCTCCTCTTCCTTCTCCTCTCCCTCTCCTTAATCCTCCTCTTCCTCTCCTTACTCCCCCCAATTTCCAGGGAAAATATGCCTCTACACCTTTCAGAAGACAGCCATATCAAGTTCCTGTCAGCAAGCACTTCTCAGCAACCGCAACAGTGTCTGGGTTTGGCAGTAATATATGCAATGGATCCCAGGTGGAACAGTCTCTGGATGGCCTTTCCTTCAGTCTCTACTGACACTTTGTCTCCATCTTTCCTCCTGTGAGTATTTTGTTCCCCTCTAAGAAGCACTGAAGCACCCACACTTTGATCTTCCTTCTTCTTGACTTGATATGGTCTGTGAATTTTATCTTCACTATTCCAAACTTATGGCTAATATCTATTTATCATGAGTGTATACCTTGTGTGTTCTTCTTTTGTGACTGGGTTACCTCACTCAGGAAAATATTTTCAAGTTCCATCCATTTGCCTGCAAAGCTTCTGTAAGGCAAAGGACATTGGCAATAGGACAAACCAGCAACCAATAGATTCACAGAGAATTCACAACTGAGAAAACTCAAATGGCTGAGAAACACCTGAAGAAATGTTCAACATTCTTCGTAATCAGGGAAATGCAAATCAAAACAATCCTGATATTCTACCTCACACCAGTCAGAATGGCTAAGATCAAAAGCTCAGTTGATAGCAAATGCTGGCAAGGATGTGGAAAAAGAGGAACACTCCTTCACTGCTGGTGGGATTGCAAAATGGTACAACCACTCTGGTAGGTACTCAGAAAATTGGACATAGTACTGCTTGAGGCATATACCCAAAAGATACTCAAACATGTAATAAGGACATATGCTCCACTATGTTCATAACAGCCATATTTATAATAGCCAGAAGCTGGAAGAAATCCACATGTCCCTCAATAGAGGAATGGATAAAGAAATTGTGACACATTTACACAATGAAATACTACTCAGCTATTTGTAACAATGACTTCATGAAATTTGCAGGTAAATGGATAAATTTTCATATATTGAGCCATCCTTGCATCCCTTGAATGAAGCTGATGTGGTAAGTGATGTTTTTCATGTGTTTGGATTCAGTTTGCTAGCATTTTATTGGTTATTTTGCATTGATGTTCATAAGTAAGTTGTTCATAAATTCTATTTCATTGCTGAGTCTTAGTGTGGTTTAGATTAGGTATCAGAGTAATGGTGGCCTCATAGAATGAATGAGGTCATGTTCCTTCTCTTTGTATTTTGTGCAATAGTTTGAGCAATACTATTATTACCTCCTCGTTGAAGGCCTGGTAGAATTGTGGAGTAAAACCATTTGGCTGTAAGTTTTTATTGATTGAGAGAATTTTAATAATTGCTTCTAATTTCTTAGGGGTTATGGGACTATATAAATAGTTTATTTGATCTTGATTTAACTTTGATACATGGCATCTGTGTAGGAAATCATCCATTTCATCTAGATTTTCCAGTTTTATTAAGTATAGGCTTTTGTAGTAAGTATCATTTCCTAAGTTTCTTTTTTTACGTCTCACTTTTCATTTCTGATTTTGTTAGTTTGGATACTGTCTCTGTGCCTTTCAGTTAGTTTGGTGAAGGATATACCTATAATGTTAATATTCTCAAAGAACCAGTTCTTTATTTTGTTGATTTGTATTTTTATTGTTTTATCTTTGTTTATCAGTCAATCAATCAATCCAATAATTGGTGGATTTCAGGCTCGAGTTTGACTATATCCTGTCATCTACTCTTGAGTGTAATCATTTTGTTCTATAGCTACCAGGTATGCAATAAGGTTGCTAGTATAGGATGTCTACAATTTCTTTATGAAGGCATTTAGTGCTATGAACTTTCCTCTTACTACTGCTTTCATTGTTTCATAAGTTTGAATATGTTGTGACCTCATTTTCATTGAGCTGTGGCAAGTCTTAAATTTTTCGTTATTCCTTTCCTGATCAAGTTATCATTGAGTATAGAGTTGTTCAGTTTCCATGAGTATGTGAGCTTTCTGTTGTTTTTGTTTTTATTGAAATCCGTAGTTCCTTGTGTATGATAAAATTCAAAGAATTATTTCCATGTTCTTATATCAGTTGAGAATTGTTCTTTATTCGATTATGTGGTCAATTTTGGAAAAGGCTCTGTGAGGTGCTGATAGGTAGGTATATTGTTTTGTTTGTGGGTGAAATGTTCTATAGGTATCTGTTAAATTCATTTGGCTCATAACTTCTGTTAATTTCATTGTGTCTCTGTGAATATCTGGTTCAATGACCAATTCATTGATGAGAGTGGGGTATGGGCTTTAGAGTATGTGTTGAGCTTTAGTAAAGTTCGTTTCACAAATGTGGATGCCCTTGCATTTGGGACACAGATGCACAGAATAGAGAATTCATCTTGGAGGATTTTTATTTCGATAATGATGAAGTGGTCTTCCCCATATTTTTTTTTTATTATGTTTGGTTGAAAGTCTATTTTATTGAATATTAGAATGTCTACTCCAGCTTGTTTCTTGGGACAGTTTGCTTGGAAAACTTTTTTTCCAGGCTTTTACTTTGAGGTAGTGTCTGTCTTTGTTACTAAAGAGTGTTTCTTGTTTGCAGCAGAATATTGGGTCCCGTTTATATACCTATTATGTTAGCCTGTGTCTTCTTATTGGATAATTGAGTCCACTGATACTGAGCAATATTAATGATTGCTAGTTCCTGTTATTTTGTTGTTGGAGTGGTATTATGTATGTGTGCGATTCTCTTCTTTCACATTGTTTTGAAATAATTAATTTCTTGTGTTTCCTTGGTTGTAGTTTCCCTCCTTGTTTTGAAGTTTTCCTTCTAGTGTTATATCTAGGGCTAAATTACTGGAAAGATATTGTTTAAATTTGAATTTGTGACAGAATATCTTGGTATCTGTATCTATGGTATTGAGAGTTTTGCTGGTTATTATAGTCTGCAATGGCATTTGTGTTCTTGTGAGGTCTGTAAGACATCTGTCCGGGTTCTTCTGGTCTTTAGAATATCTGTTGAGAAGTCACGAGTAATTCTGATAAGTTATATGCTACTTGGTTTTTTTTTTTTCCCTTGAAGGTTTTAATACATTTTGTTATTGTGTATATTTAGTGTTTTGATTATTATGTGGTCAGAGGATTTGCCTTTATGGTCAAATCTATTTGTTGTTCTTCAGGTTTCTAGTACTTTTATGGCCATCTCTTCATTTAGGCTAGGGAAGTTTTCTTCTATGAATTTTTGAAGATGTTTTCTGGCCCTTTGAAATGAAAATCTGTACTCTTTTCTATTCCTGTTATTCATAGGTTTTGTCTCTTCACTGTATCCCATATTTCCTGTGTATTTTGCGTTAGGAACATATTCCAGTTGCAATTCTCTTTGACAGGTCTATCAATATCAATGATATTATCTATGCCTGAGATGCTCTCTTCCATCTCTTTATTCTGTTGGTGCTAATTGCATCCATAGGTCCTGGATTTTCTTTTTTTTTTTTTTTTTTTGGTAGGGCAAAGGCTTTTTATTTCTTGTCCTTTGTGAATCAAAACACAAAACAAAACACCAAAATAGTACTAACACCACTTATGTCTGACCACTGACCTCTGAACCTGTGAAATTCTTTCAATCATACAGCCCCATCACCAGCACCAAAATGGAAGCTGCCATGACTTGAGAGGTAAACACTATATAGTGACACTATATAGTGTCAAAACTATTAGATCACATGTGTGAGTCATCTAAAACAGTAAGTACATCAGTTTACACATCAAAGATAGCCACAGTAAAGGTACCAAACCGGATGGATAGCACATTAAGAAATGATAATGTCATACCTAACCTGTTGTCCTGCTGTGTAATAGGCCTGCTTGATTTTGACCTGCCTTTAAGAGAGCCTATATAACCAGCCTTCCTGTACTTTGGATTTCCCATGTAATCATATTGTATAACCTAAGAAAAATGTATAAATTTAATCTTAAGTATGTACTCTTTCATACCCCTAACTCAGAGTAATATATCTGTGTATGTGTGTGTTGTGGTAAACATTTGTTGAAAGCAACCTCGAACAAAACAAATAACCCATAAATGTTGTAAGCAACATGTGTATATGGGTTGGCATTACCTGTTTGCAGTTTTGAGTGTTATTCTCTGTTAGTTTGGGGTCAATAAAGTAACTTCTTGCCTTATGAGACTCTTAAATATTTCTGTAAAGAATTCCTCATCTCTTTCCTATATCATGTTTCTGTGCTATTTAATAAATACAGAACAAAGCCTTTTTGTGAAGGACAGGGCAAATATAGGCACAGATTAGTCACACCATGGAGGCAACAGGGACAGACAAATTGGAACCACACAACAGATAGACCACAGATGGGCCAATATCCATACAGTACAGACAAATGGAAGATAGGGAAAGGAGTAGAGAGTCCAAGATAGGCTCTCTGATGGTTAAACTAATCCAAAAGTAGGTCCTGGATTTTCTATTATCATTTGTCATATCTTTATTTTTTCCAAGTTTAGGTCTTGGACCATTTTGTTCAGTTTCTTCACCTACTTGGTTGTATTTTCCAATATTTTTTAAGGGTTTATTTATTTCCTCTTTATGTTTTTCTGTATTTCTTCAAAGGAATTATTTTTTCCTCCTTAAAAGCCTCTATCATCTTCATGAGATAAGATATAAGGTCCGAATATTGTTCTTCTATATTTTTAGGATATCTAAGGCTTTCTGTGCTGGGTTCTGATAGTGTCAAATTGCATTGGCTTCTGTTGCTTATGTTTTTGTGCTTGTCTTTCACGATCTGTTTGCCTCTGGCTTTAACTGGCCTGAGTGTTTTGGATTGTTTGTAGGCCATGTTGGATACAGGTGGAGCTAGCTATGTATCCTGGGTTAGAGCAGGCCTCCTGGGAAACAGGCAGTGCTTTCTCTTGTTAGGGTAGGCCTCCTCTGGCCCTGGTTAAAGCAGGAATCCTATGTCCCTGATTAGAGCAGTCTTCCTGGGAGACAGGCAGGGTTGTATGGTGGGGGAATAGGCATGCTGATCTGCTACTGGTCAAGGTCAAGATACAGAGTATAAGGGTCATTAATGCTCCAGCAAGGTACAACAAATCCAAGTCTTCTGGGCTCTGTGGGAGTCCAACCTGGCTTGTATATTGGGGCAAGGTTTCTTACCTGTGTCCCTGGTTAGAGCTGACCTCCTGGAAGACAGTGTGTAGGGTGGGAAAACAGGCAGGTCAGTCTACCAAGGGTACAGGTAGAGTATCAGAAGGGCCAAAGAATGACTTAATAGTTAAGTAGAATTGAGTTGTGAAGTAACGTGATCCTATAAAATAATTTGCTGTTATAGTTTAAAAATCTTTTCAGTAGTGTCAACAGTGGAAAAGTGCTAAATAAACTAACAGAATTGAATCTGACAATATACAGAAAATGAGAATCCAGGTGAAAACATACATTTTGAGATTCTCTATGTTCAGGGCTCATCAGTATTGAAGAAATGGCAGAAAAGAAACACTTGACCCCATTGTCAATACTCTCATTTATTATAACACAGGGGCTGGGGCTGATCACTGTGATTCATCTAAAATCACTCTAGTGATTCTACTGAGCATTCATTGTTAGAATTGTTAGGTTTATATTGTTATTGATATTCAAATACTTCCTCTATTTTTTCCTTTTTGTAATTTGTTAAAATCAAGTTAACGTGATACTTTTCATAATTCTTAACATTTTCAGCATTTAAAATTTCATATATTAATTGTTTGTTCCAATTTTTTCCATTACACTCCAAAACACAATATGATTCTATTCTTTTAAAACTATTGTTCCAGCAAGAAGGATCAAGCAGTAAAGGTTGTTACCCTGACTACCTGAGTGTACATTTTAGGACTCGTAAAATAGAAAACAAGATTCAACTTCTTCAAGTTGTCCTCTGATATCCACAAACCATCTCCTGATATCCACACCTGTAACATGCATGCACAAGCCCACCCACACACATATGCACAGACAGAAATAAATACCTGCTTGCAAAACATTTTTTCTATTTAAAAATATCTCATTATGATTGTCATACTTATATTAATTATTCTTCCTGTATTGTTTATTTATAATGATTTGTATTTTTGTAAAATATAGTATATTATACATTTTGTATTGAGTTGTATATTTGTAATACATTTAGATTTCTACTTTATAATTTTGTTCTCTTTACGAAAAGCAAGCTTTTTAATATTTATTTCATTTATTATTTTATTATAGATATGTTGTGTGTGTGTGTGTGTGTGTGTGGTGTGTGTGTGTGTGTGTGTATCACTGAATCTGTGAATATAGGTGCTCCTGGAAGCCAGAAAATGGTGCTAGATCCCTTGAGGATGGTAGGATAGGCTGTATTGAACTGTCCAGAGTGACTTCAGGAAACTGAATCTGATCATTCTGCAACAGCAGCAGCCATGTTTAAGCACTGGGTCATCTCCTTGGCCCCCATTAGGTAAGCTGTAATTCCTAGTGTCTTAGACTTTACTTTTCTCTTTTTTGATCACTTCTGTCACATCTAAAGGTTTGAGTTCAATTTTATTTCATTCTAAGCAGATTGCAATCTATAAACTCACTAGTTCTTTTGCTTATAATTTTCAGATATTCATCATTCAGGATATACATTCAGAACTTGCCTCATCTGTCTTTGGATTTTTAGAATTTCTATGGCTTTCTATTGATTGGCACTTTAATTAAGTGTTCTCTTTAAATCCTGTAAGAGTATTCTTTTCTGGAATAGATTTTGCAAACAAAATATTGTGTCACTGTACTACTAAATCATATTTCAATCAAATCAATTCTGTATTCTGAAAGTTCTTGATTTACGTAAACATATTTCTTTATATATCTTTTTTATTAATACATTACTATAGCCAATAGAGTACTTGGTTTAGTATATTGATTTTTGTTCCAAGAATTGCTGAATTATTGTGGTTTCATCTGTAAATTCAATTGGATTTCCTATATAATTAGTTGTATCATTTTTAATAATGACAGCTCTTCTCTTTCAATTTACATTTTCATTGGTTTCATCTTCAAAATTTATTTGCCTGATTGTCTCATTCTTTGTTCTGTATTCATTTCTGTCTATTCCCCAACATTAAAAAGTAAGACAGAATTATTTTGTTCTGATGATTTTCATAAAGTTTGTTTGCATTCATTTATATTTATTCATCAGTTTTGTGGTCCAACATTTCTTTCATTAGTATTGAACAGTAATATTTTAGTGTAATGTGAGTTACAGCAAACAATCTAAGTGAACAAACTACTGATAACAGTATATTATAAACTGACACTCTTATAAGTGTCATAACCATAAAATTTTAGTTTATGAAATTTTTTCACCGATAGTAATGCTATGATATAATAGCAATGACTAAAAGAATTATGAACATAAGACCTGAGGAGCCACAATAGATGAATGGTTTCTAAATGTTTTTGACATTGCTTGATATGCATTAATTTTATAATTTTAATGTCTAAAATGCCTTTAAACATTATTTCAACATTTTTTGTTGCTGGATGTTTCAGTGTAAATTCACTGCAAACAAATAAATGGAAATATGCTTAACATTTTGTATAAATATTGTGAATGATACAAAACACATTTTCTGTTGTCTTTTTGATTTCTGCAACTTGACTACAGTCAACCAGAAAACAGATATGTAATTAGAGTCTGAATATAGGAGAATATATATGCTATTAGGTTTATATCTCCATATCCCATAATTTCCATATTCTTTCACATTTTCCTTCTCATTTTAAAATTTAGTTTATGTTAGATCCATTACTTCATTAAAGTTGTTGAATTCATCCATATCAGCTTATCTTCAATTATTAATTCATAAAAACAGGAAAAGGCATTTTCAACTCCTTGCCATTATCTCTGCAAACTAATTATCATAGTACAGAAGTTTAAAAAATACTTACTTAATATTATCTTTATTTTTTTATTTGATACTATAGTTGTTTTTCTGAGTTGTTTTTTTTTTTTTTCTTTTTTTTTTGTTTGTTTGTTTTTGATGGTTGGAGGGATTTTGTTGTTTCTCTCTCTCTTTCTCTCTGTGTGTGTGTGTGTGTGTGTGTGTGTGTGTGTTGTGTGTGTGTGTTGTGAACCTGCAGAAGTTGGCAGAGGACACTGAATTCCAGGGATCTAGAGTTACAGGTATTTGTGAACCGTAGAACTTGTTCTTGGAATCAAGTTCCTTATCTCTGTAAAATCTGGAAACATATACCTCCTAAGCCATCTCTCCAGCCCTAGCACTGCATCTATTATGATATTTTAATGTAAATATTTAATGACTTTAAGTATATCTTCTGTACCATAGCGTTTCTGAAACCCTGTCTTCTTCCATTTTTAATCTTCCTGTTAGTTCTCTTCATCCAGTTAAAGTGGACAAAATCATACAATAGTTGGTTTTTCTTTAATAGACTGACTGAATTAATTAATAAAATTTCAGGCTATACCTATCCTTCTGTAATTATAATGCTTTTGTGCATTTTATGTCTTAATAAGATTTTATTGTGTGTATATGTTCATTTTCTTAAACTGTTGATAAGTTTGAATATTGATTCCATAACACAATCTTAGATAGTAAGATGTAAATATCTCTGAGCCATGCCTGCTTTTAGTCTCTTGAGTAATAATTGTGGTATAGAAATATGCTACATGTATTTGTTGTTGCTAATTTTTGAGAAATTTCTTAGATTTCCACACTGGGTACATGAACTCGTTTCCCCCACCAACAGGATCTTTTCTTCACATCATTACCACCATTTGTTATGTATCTTCATAAAGACTGGCATTCTAATTGAAATTAGGCCACATCTCTTGAACATTTTATTTGCATTTTGATGATTGCTAATGATGTTTTTCTTAGTCACTGTTCCTTTCTGTGAAAAGACACATTAACAAGGCACCTTTAGTAAGGAAAAGCATTTAATTGAGGCTTACTCACTGTTTCAGAGGTTTAGTACATTAACACCATGGCTGGAAGCATGGCCACAGGCAGGCAGGCATTAGGGCAGTAGCTGAGATCTACATTCTGATTCGTAGGCAGAGAGAAGAGAAGCTGGTCTAGGCATGGACTTTTGGAACTTCATACCAACTCCTAGTGCCATACTTACTGGAATTCTTTCAAAAAGTTCCACTCCCTTTTTTCTAAGCATTCAAATATATAACCTATGTGGGTCATTTTTACTCAAACCACTGCAATGTTAATTGTTTAAAGCTTCTTGATCATTTGTATTTTATTATAATCACATTTATTGACTGTTTGTTTGATTAGTTGGTATTTAATATATTAGATTCCTTCTATATACTGGATATTATGTTTTATTTTGCATAGTTGCTGAAAATTTTCTCCATTTGTAGGCCATATCTTCACTTCATTGTTTCCTTTGCTGCATAGAATCTTATTTCATGTTAAGAAATTATATCTTCCCAGTGTTAGATTATTTTGTCAGTTATTTTGCTTCATTCTAGAGAGTTTTTGTCTATATACTTATGCTTTGAAGCAGTTCTCTTACAGTAGGATTGTATGGTTATAGATCACAGATAAGGAACCAAGTTTCTCACTGGTTCTTGTAAGTATGACCAACTCTTCTACCTTGGGACATCCAGTTTTACCAGGACCATTCATGAAAGAGACTATCTTTGCTCTCAGTAATATCTATAGTATCCATGTTTTCCAAAATCAGATGGTTGTAGCTGTGATGACTTGTATCTGGGTCTTGTATTCTATCATATTGATTTTCATATTAGCTCTGTAGTAGCACCATGATATTTTAGCTTCATGATCTCATTTGGTGATGTTCCCTGCACTGTTTATGTTTTAACCAGGAATTTTGTCCTTGCATATGATTTTTATATCCTTACCTTTGAGTTCTGAAAACAGTACCCTTGGAAATTTGATAAAGATTGTATTGAATCCATGAATTTTAGTATTATGATCATTCTTAAAATATTAATTCTTCTAGTCAATGAACATGGGAGATCTTTGTCTCTTAGTTTTTCCTTAAATATCTTTTTTCCATGTTTACCATTTTTGTTGGTAGAGATCTTTCATTTCTTTAGATAGTTACTCCAAAGTGGTTCCTTTAGCTTTTACTACTACTACTACTACTATTTTGTTATCACATTTGTTTGATTGTTTGTTTTTTTTTTTAATTGAGGCAATTATACATGAAAATGCTGTCCTAATTTGACTTTCAGCATGTTTGCTAATGCAGGGGAAGAATCCTCATTTTTTGTATGCTAATCTGTATTCTTTTCTTTTGCTACATGTGTTAATTTATCCTATGCTTTTAATGGAAGAGTTTGAAGTTCTCATTATGTGGAATGCTATCATCTACATATAAAATTACTGTAACTTATTCTTTTACTTGTGAGTCCATTTTGTTTCTTTTTCTTGTTTCATGTTCTAGCCAATGTTCCAAGTACCATATTAAACAAAATGTGGGATATAGTATCTTGTCTAATTCCTGATTATATAAGAAACATTTTTATGTTTCCACTTTTACTTTAATATTTGTTATATTGGTTTTGCATATATTGGTTTGTCATTAGGTTGAGATATGTTCCTTATACCCATATTCCATCAAGATTTTATCTTAGAAAGATGCTTGATTTTGTCAAAATTTCCTTTCTATATTTACTAAGATGAAAGTATGATACTGCTCCTGAGCATATATATATATATATATGCTCATAAATATATATATTATATGTTGTAATTTTTTATTTTTTATATGTTAAAATGTCCTTGTCTCCTGGAAACAAACCAACTTGATCATAATGAATATATTTGTTTGTCAATTTGGTTTGAAAGTATTTTATGAAGACTATTTATAGTTATGATATTAGGGAGATTGACCTATAATAATCTTTGATTGCCATGTGTTATCTAGTTTAATCTCAGGGAAATATTTGTGTTATAAATATTATCTAGTAGCACTCTTAATTTTTCTTTTTATTTTGAAGTAGTCTGAGGATAAGTAGTAATAGTTCTGTAAGGTCTTGGTGAATTAAGTGGTAATTTATATCAACCTCGGCATTTGTTTGCTTTGAAGATTTATTTTATCAATATTTTAATCTCATTGATAATTTTAGATGTTTAATGGTTACATAAACTGGCTAGATTTTGATAGTTTAAATATGTCTAGAAATTTATTGATTTATTTTATATTTTAATTTCATGCACATTAAAATTTTCAAGGTATATCCTTAGAATTTTCTTAATTTCATTGCTGTCTAGCAAAATGTTTTCATTTTCACTTTTAATTTTATTGATTTGTTCAATCTCCTTGAATTTGTGAATTTTGTATAATTTCTTTTCTTCTTGTTTATTTTTACCTTTAATCCATTGTGGTAAGACAGACTACAAGAAACTATGGAAATTCTCTAAATTTTAATTTAATTTAATTTAATTTATTATGTATGATTGCTATTCTTGGTTATCAAATTGACTATATTTGCAATGAACTACAATCCAGATACAGAAGGTACACTTGTGAGAAATGATCTGCTGGTTTAATGTGGCTGAATCCACTTGTAGTCCATACTTTTGAGGTAGGAATACACACTTCTGATCCAGGTCGTAATTTCAGAATACACACTTTTAACTTAGGCCATACTTTCTGCTGGAAGCATATGTAACAACATGGAGGATGGAAGATTTCACTCCCTTGCCTGTTTGCCCTTGTCTTACTATCACATACATTCCTTCACTGGCTTGGTAGCCTACATTTTCATGATTCCAGCAAATAAGACATCTAGCCTTGTGGGATTTTGCACACACACACACACACAAACATATATATATATATATTGTAATATATAGATTAGAGAGAGGGGGGGGAGTGGGTGGGAGAAAGAGAGAAAGAGGATTCAGTCATAACTTCTGTGAGTCTAGAGAACTCTGTCTTACAGTGTGTTAAATTTTAGTGAAAAACCCTTGATCTATTCAGAATATTTTTTTTTCTCAGTGTTTTTTTCCAGTGCTCACTGAATATATATTTGGTTCATTTTTTCCTCTACTATCATTTATCTCAGAAAACTTCTGCTTAAATTTTATTAGACTATTCCTCCTATTCATTCAGTAGTTGCAGTCTAGTGTTTTAGATGGAGTAATGTTCATTTTATGAAACTTTGTAACCTTGTTTTTGGTGCATGCATGTTTAGAATTGACTTGCTATCTTAATGTTTTTTTTTTTCCCTTATCCAATATGGAGTGACTTTGGTTATCTTCTTATTACTTTTCCTTCCAGTCTCCTTTGTCAGAAGGTAGAATAGTATCACCTACTAGCATTCTAATTCCTTTCGTTTCAAATGCCTTCTTCCATCATCTTACCCTGAGATTTCGTTTGTCTTTGACAGTGAGGAGAGTTTGTGAGAGGGATACATGCATAGATTCTCTTTGGCAATCCAATCTTCTAGTCCATAGCTTTTACTGGAAAATTTATACCACTAATGTTCAAAATGGTTGTAAATATGTTTGAATGCCTGTCATCTTGCTAGGTTTTGGAGTGTTTATATCATTTACTTAATTAATGTCTTTGCATGATGATTTGTTTGTTTCTGTTTCCATGGGTGTGTTTATTTCTTCATTCAATTATCATCTATAGTTTTGTTTAAGGGTTATGGATTTTTTTGTTTGTGTCTCAGGGAAAATTTCTCATCTATTATTTGTAATGGACAGTTTAACTGGATATAATATTTGGGGAAGGAAAGAAAGTTGTTGTCTTTCAGAATTTAGAATGAATCATAATATGGATTTAAGGTTTCTACTGAGAACTCAGCAATTATATTTACTGTTACATGTTCCTTAGAGTTAATTCAGGTGCTTGTTTGAATCCTCTTTGATTTAGCTCAACGTTTGTGCTTTTCTTTGTCCATGTTGTCATACAATTCACTCTCATTTGAATACCTTACTATAAAATAAAACCTTTTGGTGGCGGATTTACACTGCCTTGAATTTTCCCATTTCTCATGCTTGCATTTAGATCTGTGCTTCTAGTATTATTTCATTGACTGGATTATTTTCATAAGATGTACCCTTTCGATTGAAATCTTTGAAATAAATAGATATGACATCGTAGGATTAAGATGTTAATCTTGAACAGTGGACTAAGGTCTTAGTTAATAGCAAAAACATACAGCAGGGTACAACGTGACAATCTGAGCATAAGATACTGACAAGCAGCAACTGCTGAATAAGCCTACCCTGAAGATGTAGTAATATCAAGACAAATATAGTGGTCCGATTTTCAATATGCATTTCTGAGATACACAATCAACGATAGAACAGTATATGTTATTAGTTAACAAATTTCAGGATAGAAGGGGTCTAGGCTGTATAAGGACAAGAATTAATGTTAGCATTAGATCATTGAAGAACAAAGGCAAATTAGTGGAATGAGAAAAGTTTGCATAATTAGGATCCATATAGTTTAAAGATGATTAAAGCCAAAGAAGGTTGTAGTTAAACTATCAAAAACAAACTCCATGCTAATTAGTACTGGGGAACTGACTTTTTAAAATTTTGCTTTAACTATCATCTGACATAATCCTGTACATCTGGAGATGCTATCAAGTTTAGAGGCACCTGTCAATGGTGTTAATGCTGTAAATACTTTGTCAATTCCAAAAAAAATTTAAAAAGTGGGGCTGGTAGTATAACTCTGCACAAAATGATCCTGGCCACCAAGGCTGAGCCCCAGAAATCACAAGGTGGAAGAGGAGGATCGCCCCCAAGATATTGTCCTCTGAGTGGCATATATGTGCTTTG
Organism: Mastomys natalensis; assembly: GCA_021653895.1. Taxonomy (NCBI): domain Eukaryota; kingdom Metazoa; phylum Chordata; class Mammalia; order Rodentia; family Muridae; genus Mastomys; species Mastomys natalensis. Next base: position 193,559 of record JAJTUV010001722.1, on the reverse strand, counting down.
GTATGTGCCCTACACATAAAATTAAATGAATTAAATTTAATTAACATATTGAAAGGAATAAAAAATTGAAACTGACTGGAAAGGGAAAGGAACTGAAGCAAGAATAAAGAGGACTTGTGCGTGAAGTGTGCATGGAAACAATAGTGAAGATTACATAATTGAACAGGTACACACAATGATCAAATGATTTCTGTACAGTGGTATAAAATAAAGCAGTCCAATTAGCAAATGAGTGCAGTGGTTTAAAAGAGATCAGTATTATTCAGTGTCCTTGATTGTTCAAAAATTTTGAATTCCTCCCCTCTTGTGTGTTCCATGTACAGCAATGACAGAGTGATGCAATTTGAAACTTAAGTGGAATTTAAACAAGTTACATTAGGACTTTGTTTCTGGTATGAGATGAATAGGATAGTTTTCAATTCCTCGGTTGTATCAGGAACTTTCAAAGTAACCCTGAGGTCACAATGCAGTTCTGTGTTCACAACTTCTGCTGACCTATGTCTTTTCACTTATAACATATATAACCCTTAATAATCTCCAGAGCTGATCTCTCTCTGAATAGAAATAGTTGGTTTCTGTAGCTCTAGAGAAAGAAACCCCTCCCTGTCTGACTGTTTCTTCTCCCCTTAGCCAAAATCATTTTCTTTAGTTGTGGCTAACAAACTGTTAGGAAGGTAGTCTTCTGAGCTCCAAATTCAGGTAACTTTATTCATACATATGCTAGTTGGATACCAAGATGCAAAGCTAATTGCTGAATTTATTTTTCCCATTATTAAATATCTTCAATGAAAGACAGTCCACTACCTCAGAAAATTGAACACAGTGTTACCTGAGGACCCAGCTATACCCCTCGTGGGCATATACCCAGAAGATATTTCAACATGCAACAGGGCCACATGCTCCACTATGTTTATAGCGACCTTATTTATAATAGCTAGAAGCTGGAAAGAACCCAGATGTCCTTCAACAGAAGAATGGATACAGAAAATGTGGTACATTTACACAATGGAGTACTACTCAGCTATTAAAAATAATGAGCTCATGAAATTCTTAGGCAAATGGATGGAGCTAGAAAATATCATCCTGAGTGAGATGACCCAATCACAAAAGAACACACATGGTATGCACTCACTGATAAGCGGATATTAGCCCCAAAACACACAATACCTAAGATGCAACGCATAAACCTCATGAAACTCAAGAAGAAGGAGGAAGACCAAAGTGAGGGTGCTTTTGTCCTTTTTAGAATGAGTATCAAAAGATTCAACCAGAGCTCCCAGGATCTAAACCTCCAGCCTGAGAACAGACAGGGGCAAGCTGTCCTCTGAGAGGCCCTAACCAGCAGCTGACTCAGACAGATACAGACATCCAGAGCCAAACAGTGGATGGAGCTTGAGGACTCTTATAGAAGAATAGGCGGAAGGATTGTGGGCCCTGAGGAGATAGGAACTGCACAGGAAGATCAACAGAGTAAACAAGCCTGAACCCTTGGAGCTCTCAGAGACTGAATCACCAACCGTGGAGCATACCTAGTGTACACAGATCTACCTCCATGGGCTGGACCTAGGCCTCCTGCACATATGTTGTAAATGTGCAGCTTGGTTTTCATGTAGGTCTCAAACATCTGGAGCGGGGGTATCCCAAAACATGCAGCCTGTATATGGAGTATGGTCTTCTAGCTGGGTGCCTCATTTGGCCTCAATGGGAGAGGAAGCACCAAGCCTCTCAGATACTTAAAGAGGCAGGGTGGGGATACAGGAGGAGGGGGTACTCAGAAAACAAAAGATGGGGAGGGTTGTGGGAGGGGGTGACTGGGACGGGCTATAAAGTGAATAAGCAAAAAAATAAAATTAAAAAAGAAATAAAAAAAAAAAAGAAAGACAGTCCACAGCTGGAAAACAGAGGTCTATTGTTCTTGGCATTATTGTAGCTATTGTCTCACCTTCTCTCGTCCCTTAATTTCTGTTTTATATATGCCACCTCATTTCTCCTTAAGATTTTTTTCTGCTGAACACCACATGTTTTGGCAATGTGACATTATTTTTTTTTCTATTCCTTTTGCTGTGTATTTTAGGTGCATAAGGGGGTAATTATGGCACTGTGGGCATTTGTAAATGGTCCAGATGTGGTAGTTACTGTTCCAATGCCAGAAGGGATCTCAAGAGTGGTGTGAGAGTTCTACTCTTCACCTTTGTGATCAGTGATATTATCATCTAATAAGTGGCTAGTCTATTGTGAAAGCAGAACAAAAACTTCCCCCAGGTAACCTGAATCAGAATCTTTCTCCTGTTTTCACCTATGAGCCTAAAAGAAAATGTGACACTCTTGAAAGACTATAGAACAGGAAAAACTATGCTTTGATCATAGTTAGGTGAGAAACTTAATAACTGTGTAATTTTATCCTCTTTGCAAATATATGATACTGTTTCATGTTTAAGACCTCAATTCATTGATGTCCTCTTTTTTCAGGCTTTTTTTTTTCTTCTGCTACTTAATAACTGTTCTTTCTGATATTGTTAAGATAGAATGTTTTTTTTTTTTCTGATGACAATTTTAATATGCTATTCAATTTCCTTCCAACATGAATGCCTCTGTCCTTTCCCCTGCTGATATGTCTTTGAATACCTCTTTTGATTAATCATTATCACTGCATATTCATGTGTGTCACAAAACATTTTTAGGTTTAGCCAATACAAAGTATTAGTGTAACTTCTTTTACACATTGTGCTCCACAAAAAAACACCATAGAGGGACCTAAACTACTGATGATGAGAGATAGACACATCCAAATTTTCATTAATACTAGTTTGCCTGCACCATACTTTAGAATGTTTTGCACATTGCACAATGATCAACAATCAACATTCCTGCTGCCCTTGTAGTTCACTGAATCTGCATTGTAATTTTATCTTTTAGTAATCTATTTGTAATCTATAGCTGCTAATAGTGCTGATGTTGAAATATATTTATGGGAATTAAATAGTTAACATGACTATATGTTTAAAAGAAAACCTGGAAATAAGTAATTGCTGTTTTCTAAGTGTTGGTATTGGAGAGGAGGCAATAAACACCTCACTAAGAATTCATTCAGTTTCTCTTTTATAAGGTTGTAGTATGTTATGCTCATTCTTTCTTTATGATCCTATTTCCATACTTTAGTTTTTGGCATATTTATTAAGCCATCACAAAGTGTTTGTTGTGTGTATAAATAAATTAGCTGAAATCATATTTATTTGTGCTCTTCTTAATGTAAAAAAAAAAACCAAACAAACTGATTTTGAGGTAACCTAATTACTCGTTCAACATTAATGCACTGCTGAAAATACTACAAGATGGAAATATGCTAAATTTCTCTAATTGACAGACTGATAAAGAGGTAAAAAAGAAAGAGAAAAGGTTCATTTCTGAGTAACTCGAGGTCATCTAATCTCTTCAATTGCTCAGCTTATAAATTGTATGATTATGAGAATTATTCCTACACATATAATAGGCTTTCCTTGCATGTGGATATTTGGGGTTATATTTAATTCAGGATTATAAATCACATAGGGAGATGATTTATGCAAATTTAGAATTCATTAGCATGCATTAAATTATTTTCCCCATAATGCAAGCAAATAGAAGAAGTCAAATGGATCAAGTTGGGGAGAAAAAAGCAATTTACTAATAATCCCATTACTGTGTTGATAAATAACTAAAAATGGATAAGTTGCAGGCTGCAGGAATCTTGTTACCTTCATTGTAATTCAAATGTATTCAGAAGTACCTCAGAGAGGTGACTTCCTTCATCAGGCCACAGGCACCTGGCTGATGACATTGGGCAAAATACACTTTCGTAACATAGGAACTACTTTCATTATCCAGTAAAATCCTACCATTAGGCAGTTATTTTTCTTAGGTGGAGAGTCAAATAATATGTTGATGGATGAAAGGCAAACGATGCAGAAAAGCATCAAGCGAGGTCCCAGTTGCTTTGTGGCATTTTTTTTTTTTTTTAATTTTATTGGATTTTTTTTTATTTACATTTCAAATGTTATCCCTTTCCTGGTGCCCCTGAAAGCCCTTATCCCATCCCCCTCTCCCTGCTTCTAGGAGGGTATTTCCCCACCCGTCCACTTCTGCCTCCCTCCCTCAAATTCCCCTACACTGGGGCATCAAGCCTTCATAGGAACAAGGACCTCTCCTCTCATTGATGCCTGACAAGCCATCCTCTGCATACTCAGCTAGAGCTATGAGTCCCTCCATGTGTACTCTTTCATTGATGGTTTAGTCCCTGGGAGCTCTGAGTGTGTCTAGTTGGTTGTCATTATTGTTCTTCCTGTGGGGTTGCAAACACCTTCACCTGTACTTTGTGGCTTTAAGGACTGTTCTAATTGTTCTAGCATCTAAACATTAGTGTCTAAAGTCTAAACACTTGGAGGCTTCTTTTGTTCAGACTATAATTAAAATAAGACAATTTCTGTGGCCTACATTAAATACAAAATACTGCAGACATTAGCGATGATGCTTTATAAATACTGAATAAATGACTTCCTGTGTTTAAAAATCATTTGCAGGGGAAGTAGGCTTAGATGTCCTGTCCTGCTGTTTTACTCCATTGTACCCTCCTTGTCAGTACTGAAAATGTGTATGCTAAAATACATTATAAAGCAACTAATTCTGTGGGACAAGGATAGCTAGATTCTTGTCGCGTCCGCCTTGGCCGCAAGTAAGACGCGACACGGTAGGATCCTTCTCAGTGGCTTTAATCCAGGAACGGCTCTTGACATAGGAATGGGGAACTGGACGGGGGACCTGGACCAGGAAGGGAAGGGAAAGGCCTGGACCAGGAAGGAGATGGAAGGGCCTGACCCCAAGCAGCAGAAAGGAGCTGCTTATATAACTGCCCTAGGCGGGCTGGGTGATGTGTCCTCCCAGGATAGGTTAAGCTGCCAACACCTTATTAGCATAAGCCCACTCAGAAGGGGCACGAGGCCGACGCATGCTCAAAGGACTTGTTTGCTGGCCAGCTGCTTACATTGTCAGGTGCTGGTCATAACCACGGCTGCCTACAGTTTACCAGTTCCTGAGCTGGCCACTCTGGAAGCCAGCTGCTTACATTGTCAGGTGCTGGTCATAACCACGGCTGCCTACATCTCCCCCTTATTAATTTATTAAATTTGAATTAGGTTACCTCTGGACCCTTCAGACCTTAGGCATCCCACACCCAAGCATGCTTGAACTCATTCATTAGGTGGTTGGCGTGAGGCGATAAAGCACACCTATAGAGTCGCCGCTAGCGCAGCAAGTCAGCGGTGGAAAACAGAGGTCCGAGCCCTTGTGCAAAGTGAAGGCATTGTGATGGGAAAGTTTATATTTCTGCCATACCCGCCTTCGTGCCTTTTTTCAGGGAGAGGTACATTTGGCACAAAACCTCTATGCACTCGGACATGCTTTCAGAGAATCTATCTCAGGATTGAGAACATCTCTAGTCGAGGCGCTCCTCGTACTCCCCGCTTCAGAAACATTGAGGTGATGCTGTAGGAGCCTCATGAGTGTACACCTTTGGCAATGGTCAAGATGGTCAGGATCTAGGGATTATGCCTGGATGGCCATTACCGGGTCCAGAAGGCTCCCCACTATGCCTCCCTAAGGGAGGCCAGCCAAATACCTGGGGGAGTGCCTTCCTTCATGGCAGTCAGCGCCTGGTAAACAACAACCTTATGTCCTGCATGGTCATGGCACAAATGACACAGAAACCAAAGGCAGAAACCACATCCTAGGAGAACAACAGCTCCCCAGATAAATACTCCCGCTCATTCTTTTAAAGAAAATTGAGGGCACCCTTGACCCAAGTGGTGAGCCCCTCCAAAGTAGAGGGATCCAGGCGGGTGCCATTCAGGGTAGCGATCTGCAATAGGAGCCTCCTGGATAGGTACTCGTCTTCTTTCGACCGGTTTCCTTTCAGGTACTCAGACAGGAGACGACTCTGATTGAGAGACTGAGAAGAGTTATATACCAAAGAAATAATATACAGTCCTGAGAGAGGAGACGCAAGAAAGCTGAATAGGTTTATATAGGTTAGCCAGCAGGAAGTGCATTTTGAGCACAAGAAGTAGGTAGGGAAAAAGGTAAGGAGGACCGGGGAGTTAGAATGGACCGGCATAGGCACTGGCCAGGTGCGTATGACGGCACACAATGGTATAAAATCACCCGGTATCCAACGCAGTACTGTAAATGGATTTCCAGTCAAGATAAACTGGGAAGGCTATACGCACTTCCTTCCAAGTCTGTGGGCAGAATGAACATTGTGTCTCTGAGGACAGACTGGCCCGAGGAACCTCCGCATAGGGAGGCGGGCCTAGGGGCGGAGCTGTGGGCGTCTCCCAAGCAGGTGATTTAAGCTTCTCCGCCCCATGTTTGCCTTTCCTCCGCCTAGGGAGGGTCACAGACTCCCTTTCAACTGATAGGTTCTCTTGATCCTCCTCCATCTTTTCTAACTTTTCTTCCTCCTCCATCTTGCCTAAGTTCCCTCCTTCCTCCTCAACTGAGCTATCGGAGCTGGAGGAACTCTCTGTCTCTAAATCTTTTGTGCTAGGATAGATGTTGGAGGCCCTTTTTCGTCCTTTATTATTTTTTTTACACTTATGTCTTGGACAATGACAATTTAAACAGAAACAAAGACTACATACTAGGAAAAACATAATTACGACACCCAGACCGACCCACACCTGGTCTACAACAAACAAAAACATGATACTTCTAAGGTTTCTCGTGATTCAATTGCCACTTTACCATGGACCTATGACCACGGACCTTATGACGCCGCTTTTCCGCGGACCTTGTGATGGCCCTACTCACTGGGCACTTTCTGTGACGCCGCTTTACCGCGGACCTTGTGACGGCCCTACTCACTGGGCACTTTCTGTGACGCCGCTTTACCGCGGACCTTGTGACGGCCCTACTCACTGGGCACTTTCTGTGACGCCGCTTTACCGCGGACCTTGTGACGGCCCTACTCACTGGGCACTTTCTATGACGCCGCTTTACCGCGGACCTTGTGACGGCCCTACTCACTGGGCACTTTCTGTGACAATAAATATACCTGTACCGCCGTTCCTAGCTGCTGAGTTCTGAATCCAACGAAGGTGAAGTCCTCAGTTTCCCCGTACGGGCCACCATATGTCGCGTCCGCCTTGGCCCGCAAGTAAGACGCGACACGGTAGGATCCTTCTCAGTTGGCTTTAATCCAGGAACGGCTCTTGACATAGGAATGGGGAACTGGACGGGGGACCTGGACCAGGAAGGGAAGGGAAAGGCCTGGACCAGGAAGGAGATGGAAGGGCCTGCACCCCAAGCAGCAGAAAGGAGCTGCTTATATAACTGCCCTAGGCGGGCTGGGTGATGTGTCCTCCCAGGATAGGTTAAGCTGCCAACACCTTATTAGCATAAGCCCACTCAGAAGGGGCACGAGGCCGACGCATGCTCAAAGGACTTGTTTGCTGGCCAGCTGCTTACATTGTCAGGTGCTGGTCATAACCACGGCTGCCTACAGTTACCAGTTCCTGAGCGGCCACTCTGGAAGCAGTGCTTACATGTCAGGTGCTGTCAAACACGGCTGCCTACAGATTCTTATCATTGTATAGAATCACTTTCATTCTTTCTAAGCATGAATTTTTCAACATTAACCCAGTGACTCTACAAATGTTTTTGTTGGCCTACGAAGAATCTAAAATGAAACCTTTCATTCTGCATATGATGTAATCATATAAGATACTCAAAGTATCCCTACAAAGTATGTAGTGCCCCAGTAATAAGAAATCATAGAGTAGTGGAATATACAACTCAGGACAAAATGGGATCCTCTGCAACTCATTTGTATTGATCATCCCTGTGCTAGAATAGCCTTTGTTTACATATTTGATGCTGTTTTATGTTTTATGTTTCCATTTGGGTGACTTTTACTGATGGGAGTGAAGGTGTTCTGACTCATTTACATGCTCTCAAAACATATTTCTTCCTACTGGTTTTCTACATCCAGCCATGACGAGGCTTTGTACCTAGTCTTATTTGTATCTAGTCATGCAGTTTTTGGTTGATATCCCTAGGAGGCCTGCACTTTTCTGAAAGGAAATGGGGAACCAGTAGATCTAGGGAGAGCTTAACAATTTGATGGTGCAAACTTCTTCTTTTAAAATTTACTCTTTTTTTTTTTTCTTTTTTTTGGAAATTTTTTTTTTTTTTTTTTTTTACATTTCAGATATTCTCCCCTTACCCCATTTCCCCCCTCCCTCCCAGGAACTCACTATCCCTTCCCCCATCCTCCTGTCTCCACATTGGTATACCCCCACCCATCCTCCCCCGTACCTCACCTCCCCACCCTGGGATATCCCCCCCCCCATGTCCAGCCTTCATGGGACCAAGGATCTCTTCTCCCACTTATATATATAGCTCCCTTGCATATATAGCTGGAGCCATGGGTCCCTCCCTAAGTGCTCCCAGGCTGGTGGTTTAGACCCTGGGGGCTCTGGTTGGTTGGGATTGTTGCTTTCCTCATGGTGTTGCCACAGCCTACTCTCCCTCCAGTCCTCTCACATCCCACAACTCCCCTCTCCTCTAGATCTACCACAATTTCTACACTGCATAAAGGAAATTTCTTTTTGCAACAGGACATCATTACAGAAAGTTCTACCTGGTCAAAATACAGAGCACTAGACGGTCAGGTGCCTAGCCACAATTGTAAATGTACAATACAACTCCTTCACCTAAATCTTAGAGAAGATAGTAGAAGAAGGATCAGATAGATTTTAAAAGTCAAAGAGTCAGTCTCTTAGAAATAACAAGGAAGCTTCACTCATGTAGTCTCAACAATATAGCTGCTAAAACAAGGGCTAAATAAGTGGAACACCAATTGCATGCTAACAAGGAAAAGCAACTTCGTTCATGACCAGCCCATATTATAACAATCTCTGACTGATGATAATGTATTGAGACTGAAAGAAATAAATCTTGCTTCTGTTTTGCACACAGACAGTGTGTTATCTCACATATTTCCACAAAAGGTAAGTGTAATAAAATAGATGAAAGAAAAATACAGGATGGGAGATAGCTGACGAAAGGAATATATTTACACATTATTGCTACATATTTTCATGTTTCCTTATTACATGTATATGTAGGAGCATAAACAAATAAACAGTATTAACTGAAGGAAATGAAATATAACCTCCAGAGATAAAGGGAGACTGCATATTTAACAAAGATATTTTGATAGGCAGCTCTGAATTCTTTGTTGCTTTCTTTCACTCAGATTAAAATTCAACCAATTTATTAACGAAAGCTAATTTATAAAAGTAGAATGTGTGTCATTCACTAGACTATATCTAGTCTATCTAATAACAAAAAAAATCAATAAATATTATTTTTTATTTGGAGGAAACTGTGAACAATCACAATTTGAACAGAATATAACCATAATTCACTTAATATTGTTACTTAGACGAATCATCATACACTAATTTTCACACTTTTGTAAGCACTGCTTTCTGATATGAAGAGATTGTTTTATTGTTACAGCACCTAGTATTACTATTAGGGGACTTCTTTTTAATTACTTGGTAATTTCACAGTGACGTATATATCTCATATCTATCTCCCTCCTTTCTCTACTTTCCCTCAGGCCACTGCATTCAGTCATGAAGAACAAAAGCTACATCTAGCCTTTTGCCAGTTACACAACTCACTATGGTATCTATGACAATGATAAGTACAGTTAAAAAGGTATGAGTTTATGAAGTTTCATACCCATATTCATAGAACGGTTGTAAGATATACATATTAGTCTTTGGCTAGAAATTGTTAATGCCCACAGCCTCAAGCTTTCAACATGTTTTCTTCAAGTATCTACTATAAATACTGTGTTTCTTAGTCACCAGTATTTTGCTGATTGTATAAACAAGTTCATTCAATCTTCCCCCATCATATGCCTACTATTGTTTTGCCTGTGTTAGAATAAAGATTGATCAGCATCCTTATCTACATATGCTAGCTGATGTAAGGAAAAGGGACTATCAGAGAGGGAGGTATCATAGACTCTTCTGAAGGTGGGTGTGCTGGATGTGAGTCTCACTAAAGTCATTGAGTTTCAGTTAAATATTTCCATTCTTCTACTTGGATGATGACCATTTCTATATCTGTGGCTGATACATCTTATTCTCATTAGCATCAAGGATACAATAGATATCATTTAGTTTCAAAGGTTAAAAACTCATTCAAACATGTCTGAACCTTAAAAGGCAGTTGATGTGAAGGATTTAGGATTCAGTAGTGACTAATAATATGAAGTAAAAATATACCTGGAGCTGTCCATGCATGTTTTCATATCCTCAAAGATAGATGTATTTTCTCCTAGAATATTCCTGTTTCAGTCTCATGCCTATCCCTTTGTATAAATATCATACAGTTGTGCATGCATATGGAAGCCACTGTCCTCTTTCCAGCATAAATTCTAGCAGGGTTTCTAGAAAGCAAGTAAGACATTTGTATTTCATTTATAAGTTCCTGAGAGGAAAACTACATTTCAGGCAGCTGTAGTCAGATGCAACTTTGATCAAATCAATCATGACTTCTCATATGGTCATTCAACCAACAGCAGGGGTTGTATGAACTGACACACACACAACAGGCTAGACAAATCAATACCAGCTTCAGAACAGGCCTCATCAAAACTTCATGCACTATTTATAAGTGCCAGTTTTCTAGTTGACTTTTACAAATTTGTCTTTAAATCAGGGCACAATCTTGAAATAACTAAGATTAGTAAGGCAACAAAGTACTGAGAATATGAGGACATGCTTGTCAGTAGGTATTCTCTACTGAGGACATTTTCAAACTTTTATATATGTCTATAAAGATGTGTGTGTGTGTGTGTGTGTGTGTGTGTGTGTGTGTGTGTGTGTGTGTGAGATGTATGTATGCTCAAATAAGTGAACATGTGAACATGAGTACATATATCTGATATGTGTAAGTTCAAGGACAACTTAAAGGATCCATCCTAGTTCCAGCTACCTTGTGAGTTTCCAGGAACTCTATGTGCCTCCTATCATGCCGTAAGGATTAGCAAGAGTTAATTATTGCATTCATCCTTATGTAGCTTCTGGGTACCCAAATTCAGGTTTTCGAACTTGATTGAGTTGGCACTTTACCCACTGAGCCATTGGTCTGCCACATCATTGTTTCTTATCACAAAACATTAGAATAAAAAGAGCTATGCATTTTTGTTTTGTTTTGGTTATTTGTGCCATTTTTGTGTCTTTTCGCTAACAGAGCTTCGAAGTTTCCTCCTTAAATACATAATCTGAGGCTGACTTCTTGTGTAACTTTCCTTTAGAGGTTTCTGTCTGAACAGTAGGAATGTGGCGAATCTGCAGTTTCTTATTTAGATTCTTTAATCCTTCTTACTGAATATTTACTCAAGCACTTCTATTTGTCATTCATGAGAAAAAAATTATGGATTATTGATTAAATTATGAACTGGAAAGCACCTGTGTGAGACATTTAAGTTCATGCTCTTGAAGCTGTACATCACTTATCACCTCATGTATCCATTGACACTATGAGATTGCTGTTGCTTTGGAAAACTTGAAACACTGATCATGGCCTCTCGCAAGGCTTTCAGAAAGTAGAGTCCATTTTCCAGAGCCTGGAGAGACTAATTTCTTGGTCTTCTCCAAGGACTATTAATATACTACAGTATTGGAGGTTTTTACTGTTTGTTTGGTTTTTTTCCTTAAGCAGAGAACGAAAAAGTGATGCAAGTAGTAAATATGTGTTATTACCACAAGTTTTATGTCACTTGGTTTAATAACTCTTCCTGCTTGACTGTCTTACTGATGACTTTCTGACTTCAGAATGCATAATTTGCATTGGTAGCATATGCTCTGAAGTAGCTAATATTCAAATCTTGTCAAATTTTCTTGTTACATTTGAGTTAAAGTCCTAAAAATGAAAAAGAAAGTTACCATGACAGAAATTTGCAGACTGTAAAGTAAGAGGCGTGTAAATGCTAATCATCTGTGTAAGCTAATTGGATTTTGAAAAAGTATCAAAATGGGAATGTCAAAAGTAGATTAAGTTCAGGCTTAATCAGGATAATACTATTTCTGATCAATTCTCTGAGAATTTACTTCCTCTTCCCTAAGACATGGCATCCCTGCATATATCTAGAAAATACTGAGTGGTAACATATGCTGTCCCCATCAGGAAAACACAAATGTGAATTTGAATTTACACATTGTTGTTTGGATACAACTACTTCTGAAATAGCTATTTCTAGAGATCTGACATAATAGCAGATACAATGGAGAAATTGAAATTGAACCAATGAAACCCAGGACATGTTGATAGAAAACAAAGAGCACAGGAGGTTGTTCTATGGTATCTTTCTGAAATATCTGATTCCTAATGTTCTTGTATTCATTGTGACTTTCTAGGTGCCCTGACTCTGAGGGCCAGGTCTCAAAACCAGTCTTATCTAACCCTGTATTCAGCACATATTCATATCTTGTCCCTCATCTAAAATCTTTTCTTTCTACCTGATTTCCAGAAGGTCAGAAGTTCCCACTTTGCATAAGGTTGTGGGATAACTGAATGACTTCAGAGAATGTTTTGGATGATGAGACCCCTTCTTATTGATGTTCTTGTATCATTTCTTTCCTTGTTGAACATCAGGCCAAATAATCCAGATTTCATGTGTCAATAAGGCAACCTAGAGTTGTTTACCATGAATTCTAGGCTTAAAGCAATGATTAGTTCATAGTGACTTATTTTACTTTGTATACAGTTTTGGCAGATTTTTCTTTCCTTGAAACCAAAAAGGTATCTTTTGCAATGATCTCTTCACTTAAGAGACTTAAATAAACAGTGTATCAAATTATTTAAAAGGTAGTGTAGGGGCTGGAGAGATACTCCCACATCTACATTCAGTTGTCATTCTTGCTGAAGACATGGATTCAGATTTTGGTACCTACTTGACATCTCACAACCATCTATAATTCTAGTTTCAGACAATGTGACCCCCAATTCTGACATCTACAGGCTTTGCATGCACAGATATATAGGCAGAGAAAACATCCATATACATAAAATTAAAATAAAAGAAATTTTTAGAAAAGATAGAAAGTGTAAGCAAGCTGATGTAATGTTTATATGAAATAGAAATTCACTTAATGACAAAATCTTAGTTATGGATGATACCATGTGTTTGAAGATCATCTATCTATAAATGTTTAAAAGGTCTTAAGTAGAAGACAAAGACTGATGAAATAGAAAAATGCATTAAAAGTTATTTTCTGATTATATTGAGAGTAAGGTCCTCATATGTGGATCTGATAATAGAATAATGAGGAGGAAGTGTTTATAAAGGTTTATATTAAATAATTATCCAAGATTTTAATTATGACAAATATTGAATCTAGGTGTTTTGCTTAGAAAAATAGAAATTGTAGAAATTGTTTACTCTAAAAATAAACATGCTACGCAATATTAAAATATACATTAATATTTTCTGATGCCTCATGTACTCTGAATTTGGAATAAAGAAAACTTGAATTAAAAAATACTTATGATGTAATCCCATTGTAATTTCATGTAATTGTATATTACTAAGAGTTAAAAAATCCAAGTACAATGTAAGTCTAGGTACTTCCTCTCCCACTGGGACCAGACAAAACCACCTGCTCAGAAGAAAAGGGAGGGAGGAGTGGGGAAAGATTGTGAGAGAGCATCACCTAGAGGGGAGAATGGGCAGGATTAAAGTGAATAGTAAAAATTTAATTAAAAAAAAAGAAATCCAGGCATTCTACTCTTAGAGTGCATTCAGATTTAAGTTATAAGATGACTTGTTTCTAAACTAAGTAAGACATTGAAATGAATCTAGCAGCTTTTTTCATAATAGTCAGGAATTAAAAGCAACCAAGAAGTCCTTCAACTGAAGAATAGTTAAAGAAATTATGGTACAATTATGCAATGGAGCATTACTCAGCTATTAAAAATAATGACATCATGAAATTTGCTGACAAATTTATGGAACTAGGAAAGATCATTCTGGGTGACCCAGAAAGACTAATATTATATGTTCTCACTTATAAGTGGATTCAAAATAAAAAAATTAAAGGATTACCATGCTAGAATACAGACTTAAAGAAGCTAAGTGACAAGAAAGGCTCAAGGGGTCACAATCTCACTTGAAGGAGAAACAAAATATACATCAAGTGCATGGATGGGGAGGGGCAACTAGATAGGTGTGAGGGTGAGGATAAGAACAGGATGGATCAGGTGTGAGGAGGACAGAAGAGAATTCTGAAGAGACAACTGAAATCAATGCCATCTCTTTTTTTTTTTTTTTTTTTTTTTTTTTTTTTTTTTTTTTTTTTTTTTTTTTTTTGGTTTGTCGAGACAGGGTTTCTCTGTGTAGCTTGGCTGTCCTGGAACTCACTCTGTAGACCAGGCTGGCCTCGAACTCAGAAATCCGCCTGCCTCTGCCTCCCAAGTGCTGGGATTAAAGGCGTGCGCCACCACCGCCCGGCTATCAATGCCATCTCTAAGACAAGCTAGAAACAAATGCAATGGAAACTCCCAGGATTCAATGAGAGAGACCCTAGTTAATACTCATAGTAATTGAATAAGAACCATGAACTAACTGATCATGACCCATAACCAAGTAAACTGCCATTACAGGGATTGGAAAATCACCACGTCACAAAATCTTCAATCTACATTCTGTCCTGACTGCAAGCTGTGATGGGATAAAGGTGCAAACAAATTGTAGAAGAGGTCAATCAATGACTGGTCCAACTTGAATCCTATGTCATGATAGAGAGTCCACCACTTACACTGCCCTGAAGGTCAAGACCTGAGGCTGAATAGCCCAGAGATTAATGATAATACCAAATATGAAAAATCAAGCAAACAAAAAAATCAATGAAATGATCCCTAATGATATTCTGCTATACTCATAGATTGGCGTCTAGCCCAATTGTCATCACAGAAATTTCACCCAGCAACTGAATGGAAATGATGCAAATGCACTCTGCTAAACATTAGGTAGAGCTTGCAGAATCCTGCTGAAGAGTTGGAGGAGGGATTCTGGGAGTCAGAGGAGTCAGAGAGGTCAGGACACTACAAGAAAAAACACAGAATCAACTATCCTAGACCCATAGGGTCTGACAGAGATTAAATTACCAACCAGAAAGCCTGTATGGGCCTGATCTAAGCCCTCAGTACATATGTTACAGTTGTATAGCTTGATCTTCTTGTTGGACTCCCAACAGTGGGAGAAGGAGTTTTGTCTGACTCTGTTCCTCCCTTTGGTACATTTGCTCTACTGGTTACTTTGTCTCATATTAGTAGATGAGTAGGTGCCCAGTATTACTGCAACTTGTTATGACATGGCTGGTTGATCTTCACAAGGCCAAGCATTTTCTGAATAGAAATGGAGAAAGAGTGAGTGATGAAGGAGGAGGAGATATGAGAGATGGACTGGGAGGAGAGGAAAAAGGGGAAACTGTCTTTGGGATGCAAAATGAATAAATAATAAATAAATAAATAAATAAATAAATAAATAAATAAATAAATAAATGAAATACAGGTATTCTATCCCTATAATATATTCATATTTAAATTATGAGTGTCTTCCTTCTGAACTAATACATAGAAATGAATCTACCTTCAGAAAAATTTGTAGGTGTTTAACTTTTTAAATGTTTCCTTCGTAATATTACCTAAACACAGAATTACTCAATAGTCAATAGGTTAAGCTTCAAAAGAGTGCCCACAGATGAAAAAAGTAATAGTGTAATCCTATCAATATGCACTGTGGAACAGTCTCCAATTAAAACTCACTTATTTAACTCTCAATGTGCCCACTAAAGGAGACCGTAGGAGAGAAGTTTTAAAAAGACAGAAAAACATCCTTTAGAATTGGTCCCACGAAGGCTGGACACCATGTGTAGGGGAATTCGAGGGTGGGGAGGTGGGAGTGGGGGTTAAGGGAGCACATCCTCATAGAAGCAGGAGAAGGGGGTATGGGATAGGGGGTTCCCTGGGCGGGAAGAGGGGAAGTGGGGTAACGGAGAACATCCGAAATGTAAATAAAATATCCAACTAAAAAAAGAGAGAGAGATTTGTAAACCTACTGAGATTCACAGAGAGAGAGGCTTTGGGGCTGGAGAAATGGAACAGCTTATGTAGCTGAGGATGGCCTTGTTGGGCATCAGCGGAAGAGAGGTCCTTGGTCCTTTGAAGGCTGGATACCAGTATAGGGGAATTTGAGGACGGGGAGGCAGGAGTGGGCAGGTGGGTTGAAGAACACTCTCATAGAACAGGGGAGGGGAATGGGATAGCGGCTTTCAGGGAGAGAGAACCAGGAAAATGTGATAGTATTTGATATATAAATAAAGAAAATATCCAATAAAATAATTCTTTTAAACAGGACTTTAATAATCTCACACTGACCTTTATGATATTGTCTTAATTTCTAGAATAAAGGATCATCCTAAACTCAAAAAGTTAAAAAAAAAAAAAAAAAGAGTGCTATCTGTCCTTCAAGAGAACCCAAGTTCAATTCCCAAGGCCCACATGACAGCTCACAGATCACTATAACTGCAGTTACAGAGATCTGATGCTTCCTTCTTGCCTCTGTGGGCACTGCATACATATAGTACACAGACATACTTCAAGTGAGCCATCTATGTATTTAAAATACATTAGATGATTCATAATTTGTAATAGAATTTGTGATCTGAAATAATTATCTAGTCATACGACCTTTATAAAAGCTGCCAACTTATTTTATTGTCGGATTCACACACGAGGACCTTGCTCCCAATATAATCAAAAAATGTTCTTAGTGTATTTTTCTGTCTTTACAGTCTCTATCTTTTTAGACATTAGTTTGTGGATAGGTGGTCTGTAATGATTGAATTATAATTTAATTCTTTTAATTTTAGAAAAGAACAGTTATCTTTAAAACAAGTAGGTAAGGTTTGATATTATTCGGATTGGTACCAAAAGCTTAAGGTGCAAAGCTCTATTAAGGCTCAATCATTTTTAAGCCCATTTTTTCCAGGAGGCCAAAGACCACTGTTAGATGTGGATAAGTGCTAATATCTCTTACTTTGCAGCAAATTGAAATAAAGATTGGCTTACTGTCTTATTCAAAGTCTTCAGACAAGACAGTGAAATGTACAAGTATTTACTAAGATGCTAAATAGATGCAAGAGAGAAATCTAAAAACAACCATCACAAAGAACTAAAAACAAACACAAAAAAGTATACAAACAAATATAGCATTATTTCGAGATTCTTATTTAGAGGATTCTTGCCAGCAATGTGTCTATTCTGGTATTACAAAATCTAACAATTGAGCTGTAGAGATGGATCAGTAGTTAAGAGTGCTTGCTACGTTTGCAAAAGGTCCAAGGTTAAGTTCTAAGACCACTGGCTTCCAACCACATGTAACTCCAGTTTCACAGAATTTGATACCTTCTTCTGGCCTCCGTGGGAACCTGTATGTTAGTGGCACATGGCATACACATATTCACCCACTTGAACATGCACACACACAGCACATCACACACACACACACACACACACACACTCAAACACACTTATAAATATAATTTATAATAAAATACTAAAACACACATACATATAGTTTAAAATAAAATATTAAAAATAAATTCTATCCTTAACATTTACATCTGGACTTGGTTAGGGGTTATTTGTAGAACACTTGCTTAATATAAACAAGGCTCTGAGCACAATCCTCAGCATAATAAAACAGCAGCCCAAGTCGTGAGTCATACTTAGAGAGAGAGAGAGAGAGAGAGAGAGAGAGAGAGAGAAAAGGAAAGAGAGAAAGACAGAGAATTATTTTTCATTCATTGATAAAACAGTCCAATTTTCTATCTTAGTCTAGAATACATATCACATAATATGATGAGTTCAGAGTACAGCTAGAATGTATATATAGGTTTGTGACATGAAAAACTGAACTATAAAAAAAGTCCTCAAAGCAAATAAGAGTGCCATTAATATCATTCAATACTCTGTATGTTGTGGGTCTGACAGTGTTACAATTACTGGTTCCCTTTGAAAGTTCAGAAGTCAAAGACAGCATGCTACTTTAAAGCACACAAAAGGCAAGACTATAGAATTGAGAGACAATCTACAAGTTAGGAACTCAGGAGTTGTAAGGTATCCCAAAGAATATGACCCAGTTCTCAAGATAACTTGACTTGAGATGCAATATCCATTTTATGAAAACTACCTCAACCTTTGTATCTGGGAATAAAGACTATCTAAGTGTAATACACAATGAATAAGATTCTCTGAATAAAGACTAGCATTGAATTCGAATAGGAGCCTATGCTATTTCAAAAGTCATTGGAAATATAGTATTTCTTAATGTCTGATGATAAAACTTGAAATATAAAGCTTTATCATGAGAAGTCTGACAGAGCCATAACTAGTATAAAACTAGCAGGCAAAGCTATAATGATTTCAGCTTTATGGTATAATCTGAAATTGAATTACTCTCATTTCACAGCAAAGTCAATATTGCTAATGGATTAGAAACATGACTGATAAAAGTATTGTTGAGCTCATATTTGGAAAATTCCATAAGGAAAAAAATTATTTCTCTTGTGCTCTATTGCTCTTGAGACTTGGGATTCATCTGGAAAGAAACTCTGCTATGCACCATTTTTCTAAGTAAGTGCTTGGAGGTCAAGATAAATGGATCTAAAAGTGCCGTAATAAAACAGTTATGAATCTTCCCTAGTGTATTCTAATACAACTGTTAGACTAGATTCTCACTATAAAGACTTGGTCTACAAAATGAATTCCCTATTATTTATAAGTATAAATTCCATAAACAAGTTCTTAGAGTCCTGTAGTAGTCTCTCATTTGGTCAAGGAGTTGAGAATCCTCATTAAGAAATTTAACTTCACCATGATTGGATCTCCTGGAACTGGAATTATAGATGTTTGTGATCCACCCTGTGTGTGCTGGGAAGCAAATTGAATGCCCAGGAATACCAGCTGTTAGTCTTAACCATGAAGCCATCTCTCCAGGCCCCTTTGTTGCTATGCATATTATTATTACAGAATGTTACAAGATCTCAGGGAAATGTAGGCAATATAGATAGAGCATTGATGAAAAAATTAGGAAAGGAATATACAGTTTACTGCCTAAGTGTTATCCCTATCTATCTATCGTCTATCTATCTATCTATCTATCTATCTATCTATCTATCTATCTATACTCTATCTATACATCTATCTATACATCTATCTATACATCTATCATCTATCAATAATATATCACCATCACATGTATAACATATTTAGCCCTTAAAGAGGTTTATCATTATACAATTTATTAAGAAAAATGCACAGGAGCGAAACTGTGCCTCTCTCACTGATGACTAGTTCTTTTGGACCAATCCAGTCTGAGAACAACTAGAATATATACTACCTAAAGGCATCAGATAGAAGCTAGGATTTGCAGTGTCAAACATGAAAAAATACAAGATTCTTAGAAATGATGCTAATTGCTTAGGATGGTTTTCCCTTGAGCCAAGAAAAAAAGTGATTGAAATATAAAAGAGCTGACAGGAAGAAAAAATTAGGTCAGATAATTACAGAAATGAAGCTAAATTCTCAATGGACTTATGCAATTTGGGGAACAAAGGAAGAGGGTCAGGACCTTACAGGAAAGAAGAATCCTGGGGATTAAAGCAGAAGCATAATCAATTCTGGTAGCAAAAATATTAACTTACTGAAATTATCTTGATGGTATTCTCAATAGAGTAGGAGAAGTTGAAGATAATTAACAGAGTGGATGACATATAAAAAAATCAAATGTTGCTAGAGGCCACCAGGTTGAAATGCAGAAAAATATAAAAACAGCAGGCAAGAATAAAAGGTCTAACATATATATCATCAGAATTCCAGGAAAAAAAAAGCATTAAAACAACAATGCAACAAAAGTACCAAATTAAAATACGAGTTGAAAGAGAATGTTTCTGAGTCAAGATAATAGGTAAACCTAAAGATTGAAGAAGTATGATGTTTTAGTTTGGTTTCTGGTACTATGATAAAACACAGACCAAAATATACTTGGAGAAGAAAGGGTTTATCTGGCTTGTACAACCTGATCAAAGAACTATATTGAAGAAATTCAAGAAAGTAACTCAAACAGGAAAGAAGCAAGAACAATAGGAAAAGCTACTTACTGGTTTTCTTTAATGCTCATATGCAGCTACCTTTCTTATATCTCCTTGGGCTATGTTTTTAGGACTGGCACCATCCATGGTGGTCTCAACCCTATACATCAATCAACAGTGAAGAAAGTATCACTTTCTTATTTGTGAGTCCATTGAGGTAGTTCCTTAGTTGAAGCTCTGTCTCAGGTGACTCTAGTTGAGACACAATGACAAAATCTAGCCATGATATATGATGTACCCAAGAAAACCAAATTTTCTGTAATAATAAAACTGATGAAGACACTCAATGCAGTGTTCCTATAAATGCTAATAATAGTTTTCATGGAACTGAGGGGAAAAGTCACAGTTCTGTAGAGTAGAGGAATGTAAGAGTAAATATGTAATTTTGAAACAACACAGAGCTAGAGTAATGAAATCAGAAAATAAGCATGTAATAATAATAAGCATTTATACCAATGAACATATAACATTAGACACAGAAATAAATGCATGCAATGGTAGTCATTTAATACTGAACACATGAGAAAAGCTTTGCATTGGAAAAAGAAATTTTTAACAAACAATGTGAAGAAAACTAGGTATTCACACTTAGAAAACATAAAACTAGAGTGTTATCTCTCATCCTAAACAAAAAGCAACTCAAAATAATGAAAAACTGTAATGTATCTCTTAAACTCAAGATACCAGAGGAAATGGTGAATTTCTAAATAAGACTCCAATAGTTCAATAAACTGAAGGAAGATTGGAAAAGATAATAGTCTAAAATTTAAAAAGCTTCAGAACAGGAAAGAGAATAATTTCCAGTGTGTAAAGACAACCAATCAAATGGGAGAAGGTCTTAGCTTTATATATAGCATGTAACCAATAAATGGAAATGAGATGAACAAATTCTTTTAAAATGGATGTATAAATTTCCAACAACTTTCTGAAAATAGTTCAGCATCATTAGCCTTCAAGGAGTATAAGTAATTTTCTTGACTTAGTTAAAATAGTTGTAATCAAGAATACAGAAAGTAGAAAAGTGTGAAATCAGCACATTATATAACAGAGGCAGTAGTGTAACAAGTTCAAAGCCAGTATGTACCATATCTATGCAAGGATGATACTGTCACAACAAAGAATAATAAATTCTTGTGAATATTTGAGTAAGGAACACTTATACCTTGGATATGGAAGGTAAATTAGTCAAGCCAATATGGAAATAAGTATGCAGGTTCTGTAAAATATAAAAGTAATAAAATAAAATTTGAAGAGTATATGAGCAGATATTATTGTTATACTAACATAGCTGAAGAAGTGAGAGCTCTAATATTATATATAAACAGTATTCACAGTGGTCATACAAGAGAATCCGTCTAGATAAACATCAACAGAAAATGGGATCTAGGTCTTACCTAATAATAAGAATGAAATTGTGTCATATGTATAAAATTGCATAAAACTGGGGCTGCAGAGACAGTGCAGCTCATAAGAGCATTTGCTACTCTTGCAGGGAACCTTGTTCAAGGTCCCAGAGACAACATAATTGTATTATTTATCTGTGACTCCAGTCTCAGATGATGTCTTGCCCTCTTCTCATCACTACCGACATCAAGCATGCAGTGTATGTGCATGCATACACATAAGAAGGTTAAAATAAATGTTTAGAAATGAAAATGCATAAAACTGAAAGAGGCTATATTAAATTATCACACTGACATAGACAAAGAGTGCATATTCTCTTATATTTGTGAAAGTTATATTAATCAATTTTTATGTAGAGTAACAATTACTAGATATTTCAAATCATGAGAATCAGTAAGAGTATATAAAAAGGTTAGACTGGAAATTTTTAAGCAAGGTATATATAACTGATAAACCAATAAAATTTATAGTAGAATGCAGTGTATGTGTATGGAAATAAACTGAAATAATATTTTCAGCAAAGATATAATGATTATTTACCATGACTTCTAACCATGAAGAAAAACTTTGGTCAAGACAACAGTAGAATGTGTAGCATAAGCGTATACAACTTAAAATATTATCAGATTCTTATTATGGAAGTGTAGTTAGAAAAGAAACTTAGTATATGTAAAGTATTCATCTTGTAATACCATAACTAGAGAAGAAACAATATAAATACATGGTCACATAAACAATTAAATAATTTTTATAAAAGTAGAAAATTATATAATCAATAATTTTCCCAAGATTTTTTTACACCTTTACTCAGTGAGCCACTTATAATCAACCAATAATAATGTCCTTTTATTCCATTAATTTATTTATTTATTCACTTTACATCTTGATCACAACCTCCCTTCCAGTCTTCCCCTTACATAGCCCCTCCCATCCCCTTCTCTTTTGAGAAGAGGGAGCTATGCTCCCCCAGATACTGTCAGACCCTAGCACATCAAGTCACTGCAGGACTAGGCACATCCTCTCCCACAGAGACCTGATAAGACAATCCAGTTAAGGGAACAGGATCCACAGGCAGGCAACAGAATCAGAGGCAGCCCATGGTCCAATTGCTGGGGGATCTACATCACAGCCAAACGGCATACCTACTACACATGTGCATGGAGCCTACGTCAAACCCATGAGTATTCTTTGGATGATGGTTCAGTTTCTGGAAGTTTCCCCAAGGGTCCAGGTTAGTTGACTTTGTTGGTATTCTTATGGAGTCCTATCCCCTCCAGATCCCTCAAGCCTTCCCCCAATTCTTCCACAAGGATTCCTGAGTCCATCTAATGTTTGGTGAGGGTCTCAGGTTTCAATTGATCAGGTGATGGGTGGAGCCTCTTTCAGGAAAGTTACATTAGGCCTCTGTTTTCAAGCATAGCAGAGTATCAAGATGGCCATCTTTTCCAAAAACAATCTGCAGAATCTATTCAATTTCCATCAAAATTCCAACATGGTTCTCTCTAGACCTTGAAAGAACAAATCTGAAGTTCATATAGAACATCAAAAATCCCAGGATACCTAAAATAATTCTGTAAAAAAGAACTTATGGTAGTATCATCATCCTTGATTTCAATCTGGGATCACTGGAATCAAATGAAAGTACTAGAAATAAACACACATGCCTATGGACATCTGATTTTTGACAAAGAAGGCAAAACCATATAATGGAAAAAAGAAAGCATCTTGAAAAAATGGTGCTGGTCTAACTGGATGTATGCATGTAGAAGAATGCAAATAGATCCATATTCATCATGCTCCACAAAATTCATACCCAATAGTAGTATCTCAATAAATGATCAGAGAGCTATACTTTAGGACAGTAGAGGCATAGGCCAATTGATCTAGCTTTTGTTATCCTGTGTCTCTCCTCTCTTTTTTATCTTATATGGTGATTCCTTTGAAAGCAGAATATCTTCATCATTTAAACATTTCATTGTACTTAGTATAATGCATGCCCAGATATAAATCTGTCCCAATGTTAGTACTTACTCAGGCTTCAATATTCTTCCTTTTTTCTTAATCTTAGCGCTAGGTAAAAACCAATTTCTCTTCACATTTCATGACTAATATTTCATTTTCAACATTTCTATGTTTTTTGACTGTGGTAACATTGTTTCTCTATATCTTCTTTAAATGTAAAAATTCAAATATTAATTCTAATTCATTCAGAGAAACTATAAACAATGTATGATTAATAAAATAAAGTATCATGTAACTTAAAACACCCATTAAATCACACATACCTTATGAAAAAAGGAGGAACAAGATAATGGAAAGTTTAAAGGTCCTTTTTTTTCTTCCCCAAAGAAAATCACTGGAGACTAAAGAGGTGGCATGGGAATTAAGATCACTTGCTTATTTTGCAGAAGACTAGTGTTCAATTCCAAGCACTGATATTATTGCCTGTAACTCTACCCCAAGGAAATATGATGCCCATGTCTTGCCTCCATGTAAGCATAGAGACACATAAAAATGAGTAAGTAAAAGTAAATTTTTGAAAAATAAATGTAAGAATTAACATAATTGAGATTTTTCTCATTTTATTAATGACACTAAAGTTAATAAATATCAACAAAATACAGTCCCTGCATATTACGAATGACTCCTTTATCTCTAATTAGTATCAATGAATAAACCCTAACTTCTGTTTTAAGGTTTGATATGGAAGAATATAAATAAATTCCTCTATTCCACAAGTATAACAGGTAGATACTTACACCAAGTAGAAAGTATTCATGAGAAAATTGGCTAACATGAACCTCATTCCTTGTGTCTAGACATTCAGTCCCATAAACTAGAGAGCTAATCTTAAGAGGAGGTTTCGCTGGTCATGATTTTTCTATTCTTTATTGATTCCTCCTTGTAACTAGTATGTAAATCATCCCTTCAAGAGATGAAGAAAATGTTGTCAGAAGAAAGACAAGTTTACATTCTTATATATCAATAATGATGTGTGACAGTGTCACACTTAAAGATTCATGACTAAACAGAATATTCCAAGTTACTTTTTGTTTTTAAACTGAAAATTAATTAAGAGAAGTCCTTTATTAAGATAAAGCAGTCATTGTCTTTAGGATTCATATTAAATTATTATTATGCCAGCGATTGCTAGGCTTTTATGCATTTGTAGGATTTCAGTAATGTAGATGTTTACACACATTAAAATGATAAGATTCTATTAGAGGATTGTATAGATGTTGAATTTATGTCCATTAATTTGAAATGGGAGTTTGAGGGGAAAATCTAGATAATTGGATAGACTGTCTAACTTGTAAGATTTATTATTTCATTTAGAATAGATTACTTTTATCAATAGACATAGATTTACTTGATATAATTAAACAAGCAGGCTCTTTTCTGTTGTTTGGTAACCATAGCAGATTTTCAAAGCATCATGAAATAGATGAATTGATCTAGCAAACACAATTACACCTGCTCATTGGGCTTATACAGCCGCACTAAGAAATTCCAATAAGTAATTTCAATCAGTTCTAATAAATGGAAACTAAACCTGAAAAGCAGTTGGATTAAAGACAAGGAAAAAAAGGAACAGTTTACCTCTTTCTCTCTCTCTCTCTCTCTCTCTCTCTCTCTCTCTCTCTCTCTCTCTCTCTCTCTCCCCCCCTCCCTCCCTCTCTCTCTTTCTTTCTCTTTCTTCTTCCTTCCTTTCTTCTTTCCTTCCCTTGGTACACTTATACTCTGATAGTTCTTACTTATCCAGTGATAAAACAAAGCACCTATTAGCCCAGCATAAAGAATAAAACAGTATGGGTACTTTCCCCCATGCTATGTGGTAGTAGTATTCAAATATGTGTAGAGTTTTCAGACATTGACAAATTGTTGTTCTCTGTATTTCAGCATACTAAAAACTCAAGAAAGATTATTTCAAAATAACTAAGACAACACAGTGAATTTAAGAAAACCTTCTTACATTTTTAAGATACATTCAGAGTCACTCAGCTTAATGCATCTGTCAGTGATCATACACATTTCTTCTTTAGTTCTTCATTGGAAGAGATGAATGTCTGGAGTCCAAGAACAAGATGAATAATGAGACAAAATGTTTGGTATATGGTGCTATTTAGTAGCAAGAGGAGTAAGAATGGAGATTGGGACAGATAGTAGGGAGAGAAAAAGTAGAGGACAGTTAAAAATAAAATAGAGGAGGTGGGGCAAGATAAAAAAATGTTTAGAATCTAATTTTTCTATCTTTGTTTATTTAATTGAAAAATCACACTGCCAATTGGAAAATTATTTCATAATAAAAATATCCAGCTTTGGTTATTTTCACAGATAACATTATAGAACCATTTTGGCTTAGAGTTGTCTAGATGATGTTCAATGGGTCATTTAAATTGCAACACTACTATTTCCTGAGATTGGGAAGTACTCTCCATGGCACCATTACAATGAGATGCTATGTAATAATATTATCAGCACAAGGATTTAATTTATTTTTATTATTTATATTTATGTATATGTGAATCTATGCCACATCCAGTTATGTGTCTGTAGAATCTAGAAGTGGATGTTAGTCCTGTAGGAGATTGACCTGGAGGCAGCTGTGAGCTGCTTCATTTGGGTGCTGGCATCTGAACTTGGGTCACCTAGAAAAGAAGAAGATCATATTTACTGAACAATCTCTACAGCCCCATACATAAGGTATTGTTTTGTTTTATTTTTATCTTCATCATTTTATGTATATGGGTGTTTTGCCTACATGTGTGCCTGCACAACTTGTGCGAACTGCCAGCAGAGCCCAGAAGAGGGTGTCAGATCTCCTGGGAATGGAGATAAAGCCAGTTATGAGCCACTATGTCAGAGGTTGGAGTCAACCTTGGAACCTCTGGAAGGGCATCTAGTGCTTTTAATCAGTGTCATGATTTTTTTCCAGTACCATGCACCATGGTTTTAAATAACTTTTTCTCATACAACTTGCATGTACATTGTCTAGTGTATCACTTTACAAGTTCCATTTCTATTGCTGTGAGGAAATATGATAACAAAAAGCAACTTAAAAAAAGAAATGATTTACTGGGTTTACAATTCCAGGTTACAGTCCATCATTTTACAGATAAGTTCAGAATCAAGAAGAAATATCACATCCACAATCAAGGATGAAATAACCAATACTTATCTTTGATTGGTTCCTTACTGTTAGTGTTCAGCTAGGTTTCTTTTCTCAAACAGTCCAGAGTTCAGCTGAAGCAACTCCAACACTTGTAAGAACAAAACGTTTTATGTTTTTTTTCAAAGATCTTCTTTAGAGAAAACTTTTTCATTGGGATCCCTAGCATACTACCCGTGAAAGCTGTAACTTTCTCAATGAATCTCTTCTGCAGA
This sequence comes from Mastomys natalensis, assembly GCA_021653895.1. Lineage (NCBI taxonomy): Eukaryota > Metazoa > Chordata > Mammalia > Rodentia > Muridae > Mastomys > Mastomys natalensis. The sequence goes on along the minus strand of JAJTUV010001722.1, from coordinate 166,503 downwards.
CTAATTAATCCCAGTTCCTTTCTACACAAAATATAACACCAATAATATTTCTTATTTATTTAAGTCTTCTAAATTGTGAGCCCAGTAAAATTTCTCTATCTGTTGTTTAAAATATTGTTTTGCTTCTGGATATTTCCCTTCCTTTCTAAAGAAAAATAAAATTACAAGTAAAGGACTGCAAACATTAGTATATGACTCTATATATAGTCTCAAACTAAAATACTTAGCTGACAAATAAGCTCCTGGCAAAATATTTACCATCATCAACTCATTTTAAAAAGCCAAAGGGTTAGAAATTAACAACCATATGAAGTGTCATTATTAAGCTACTAATCAGAATTTGCAAGTTTAAGCATACTCATGTATCTGTAAAGACTATGTTCATGTATAGAGCTGGAAGCAATGTAAAGTAGTATAGGCACATAAATGATCACCTTCTCTATATTTTAAAAGTTCAAGAAACACCTACCATAGACTCTTTCCTCCTCATTTACTTAAGAGTAGAGGAATTATATTGATACTCCAAACCCTTTCGTCATAGAATTTAGTTGTTATACTCAAATTCTATCATAAAGTAAATTTCCTGCCATGAATGAAGAGATATAGAGTGTACTATGATGGAATATAATGCAACTATGTAAAAAAGTTTAAGATAAGTATTCTTTGTTGTCTTCATATATAAACCTTGAAGAGTTAATCTCAAAGTTAGAGAGAAAAGAGCTTACTCAAGGCTTGAAAGGAGAGAATGATTAGTCGAGGGAGGCTGGCTTATCAAGCAAGGCTAAATAAACTGGTGTCAACCCAGATGGAAGAAGTTCTAGTTTTCTGCTGCACTGTGTGACTATAGTTCAGGGAAATACATCAGATATTACAGGACAACTTGAATTTTTAAAACCTAGAAAAATAAACTATTTTGATCTGATCACAATATGTTGAATATATGTAAGGAAGTCAGAGAACAATTCCTTCTTCCAAAATTCTTTCTAAATATTACAATGAACTCTCAATATGTATAATTATGTGTCATAAAACATATCAAAGATAATTAAATTTTGGAATAATTTTGGTCTCTAATACTTTACACCATGTGTCTCTGATAATATATCTACAAAGGGCTGTTGAGTTGATTCAGTAGGTAATGGCTTGTGGCCATACCTGAGAACCTGAGTTTGACACCTGATAGCTTAAGGTGGAAGACAGAATTGTTTTCTGACTTCCATAGATACACAATGACACATGTACCCACACACACATATATAAATACATGTGAACAAAGAAATGTAATAATAATAATTTAAAAAAATTAACTAAATCCATGTATGAAGAAGGAGTTTCTTCCAGGTTATATTTCCCAGAGTGTACAATCTATCTCAAGATGGTGGCAGTAGCATGAAGGTATAGCATAGACATTCAGGAACCACAGACAAACCGGAAGTTGGACCTATTTAAAACCTAACGACTCCCTTCTCCAAATCAACTCTCTACCTCATAAAGCTCCACGACTTATTTTTTAGATTGAAACATTTTTCTATTTCTTTTTCTAATTTTATTTTATTTTTTAAATTATTATTATTATTTTTATTTTTGTACTATGTGCATGCATAGTGCCCACAGTAGTCAGAAGAGGGCATTAGATTCCTTGGATTCAAGGTTACAAATATCTGTGAGCTATCATGGTACTGGGAGCTGGGAACCAAACTCAGGTCCTCCACTAGAATGGCAAGTGTTCTTAACAGCTGAGCCATCTCTCTAGCCCCCAGACTTACTTTTAATTAAGACCATAATCGTACGTGTTAAATTCCCACATCTTTTTTTTTATTGGATATTTTATTTATATTTCAGATGTTATCCCCTTACCCCATTCCCCCCACCCCTGCCCAGGAACCCCCTATCCCATCCCCCCTACTCCTGCTTCTATGAGGATGTGCCCCTACTTATCCCTAACTCCCACCTCCGTACCCTCAAATTCCCCACACTCAACTCCAGCCTTTATGAGACCAAGGATCTCCTCTCCTACCTATGCCCGACAAGGCCATCCTCCCCTACATACACAGCTGGAGCCATGGGTCCCTCCCTATGTGCTCCCAGGCTAGTGGTTTAGACACTGGACCTCTGGTTGGTTGGTATTGTGGCTCTCCTCATGGGGCCGCAAACTCTTTCAGCTCCTTCAGTCTTCTCTCTAACTTCTGCATTGGGAATCCCTTGATCAGGTCAATGGTTAGCTGTGAGCATCCTCCTCTGTATATGTCAGACTCTTGTAGACCTCTGGGGAGACAGCTATATCAGGCTCCGGTCAGCAAGCACTTCCTGACATCCACATCAGTGTCTACCTTTGGTGACTGCACATTGGATGGATACCCAGGTGGAATGGTCTCCAGACGGCCCCTCCTTCAGTTTCTGTCCCACACTTTGCCTCCATATTTGCTCCCTTGAGTATTTTGTTACTCCTTCTAAAAAGAACCGAAGCACCCACACTTGATCTTCCTTCTTCATGAGCTTCATGTGGTCTGTGAGTTGACTCTTGGGTATTTCAAGCTTCTGGGCTAATATCCAATTATCAGTGAGTGAATACCATATGTGTTCTTTTGTGATTGGGTTACCTCACTCAGAATGTTATTTTTTAGTTCCATCCATTTACCTAAGAATTTCTTGAATTCATTGTTTTTAATAGCTGAGTAGTACTCCGTTGTGTAAATGTACCACATTTTTTGTATCCATTCTTCTGTTGAAGGACATCTGGGTTCTTTCTAGCTTCTGGCTATTATAAATAAGGCTACTATGAACATAGTGGAGTATATGTCCTTGTTATATGTTGTAGCATCTTCTGGGTATATGCCCAGGAGTTTATTCAATTTAATTCCACTTACTCTCAGTCACCCCCTTCCACAATTTTATCCCCATCCCTTCTCCCTGGGTGGGTAACACAGGCTCTTCAAGTCTCTGCGAGGCTAGACACTTTCTCTCCCACTGAGGCCAGATAAAGTAGCCAGGCTACAAGAACATATCCCAGGTACAGGCTACAGCTTTTGGCATAGCGCCCATCTCCAGTTGTTTGGGACCCACATGAAAACCAAGCTGTATGTTTGTGGCGTATGTATTGGAAGGACTAGGTCCACTCTGTGTATGTTCTTTGGCTGGTGGTTCACACCCAGAGAATTCGAAGGATCCAGATTAGTTGACAATTTTGTGTCTTCCTATGGAGTTCCTATCCCCTTCAGGACCAGCAGTCTTTCCTTTGATTCTTCCATTAGAATCCCAAAGCTCCATGCACTGTTTAACTGTGAGTATCTGTATCTGAGTGGGTCAGCTGCTGGGTGGAGCCTCTCAGAGGACAAAATGCCCCTGTCTCCAAACATAACAGAGCATCATTAATAGTGTCAGGTGTTTGCCCATGGGATGTGTCTCAAGTTGTGCCTGTTATTGTTTGGCTGTTCTCTCAGTCTCTGTTCCATCCATATTGCCTGAATTTTCTGTAGACAGTATACATTTTAGGTTGAAAGTTTTGTTGGTGAGTTGGTGTCTCTATCACTCCACTGGAGTTCCTACATGGCTACAGGAATTGACCTCTCTAGGTTTCCTGTTCTCAATGTACTGAGTCACAACTAAGGTTATCCCCCATTGATTCTTGGGAGCCTCCCTTATCCCAGTTTTCTGTCTCTTGTTGGAGATGCCCCCATCTCCTCGGCCCAGTCAGTTGCAAATTTCCTTTTACTTCATGGCCATGGAATCAAGTGAAAGACCCAGAAATAAACCCACAGACCTATGGCTATTTGATTTTTGATAAAGAAGCCAAAACCATATAATGTATAAAAGAAAGCATCTCCAACAAATGATGCTGGTCTGGCAGTCTATATGTAGAAAAATGAAAATAGATCCATATTTATCATCCTTCACAAAACTCAAGTCCAAGTAGATCAAGAACCTCAACATAAAACTGGATACACTAAACTCATAGAAAAGAAACTTGGAAATATTCTTAAGCATTTTGGTAGAGCAGACAATTTTCTGAACAGAACACCAATGGCTCAGACTCTAAGATCAAAAATAGATAAATGTGACCTCATAAAACTGCAAAGCTTCTATAAAGCAAAAGATGCTGCCAATAAGACAAAATGACAGCTTACAAATTGGTTAAGGATCTTCCTCACCAACCCTACATCTGACAGAGGGGTAAAATCCATAATTTACAAGGAACTCAAGAAGTTAGATATTAACAACCCAAGTCACATAATTAAAAATGGAATACAGAGCTCCACAACATTTTTAAATGGTGCCACCAGCTGAGGATTAAGTATTTAACCATATAAGAGGGGATAGTCCCATTCAAACCAAACTGTTACACCAAATGAAAACACCTGCAGAAGAAATAATGTCATGTGGCATAATTTCACTTACATGAAACTTGAAAAATGTAAACTAACATGCACACACTTAAATATAACATGGAAAAAGTACATTTACTGTTGTCTACAATAGAAAGTGTGCAAAGGAGAAAGAGAATACAGAGGAGAAACAGGAAACCTTTGAAGTTGATAAGTGTGCTTACTGTCATGAGCAGAGTGACAATCGTATGAGGTTATAAATATTTCAACACATACTCATCTATACCTATTATCCTTAGGTTTGGTCTCCTGATTGCATCTTGGATTTCCTGGATAAATTCAGTCATTTTATGGTAACAGTTTTCCTTCAATAGTGCTAGTCATTTTAAGTCATCAAACTTTAAAAACTGCAATTATATTTACTTAAATTAGGTTTATTGTTATATGAAAATAAAATAATATCAATACTGTGAACAAAAAATAAATAGACTATGAGTTTAAATATGCTTTGTCAAACTGTGCATTTTTTTCCTTCTCATGGGTTCTGAAATGACTCTGTCCTTTGGGAATTTTTATCTAGATGTGTAAGTCTACTTAAAGCTTTGCTTCCTGACTTCAAAGCATTGAAGTGTACTATTTAGGTTCACTTTTAAAAATATCCACCTGGATTTATGAAGATCTTTATATACAAAGGGCTTTAAGAACATCAAGGGTACACATGTGCACTGTAAGAGGGTCAGGTTTGTGAATGGCACCACAGTGTGATATTGCACTGTGCTCTCCCAATACTCTATACATACCTTCTTCTTTAATCTTTGCAAATGTTCTTACCAAGTTTTCCTGCATCCTCCCCAGGGACTCGGTGTGTCCAGGTCATATTTTGGAACACCCTTCCCTGTTATAGCCACTATCAGTTAGTTGTTCAGGTTTCATCTGCGATACAACTTAGAGTCCACCTAAAGCCAAAGATACACGTTTGTCTTGTGCTATAAGCCACAACTTGGGGCAATTTTGGAAATCATTATAATACTCATTGTACTGATAACAATGCCACAAAACTCACTGTCTTACTAAGAAATGCTATGGAATCTTTATTAAGTGTCTGGTAAACTTAACACATTGTGTCTGACAACTAAAACACTCTGGAAAAGATGCAACAAGTGGAGTGGGAAACTACGGAGCTGAGTAGGGAGGAAAATGAGTTGGGCCAAGGAAAGCCCCCCATGCTGGCTGCCAGAAGATCCAAGCTGGAGGAACTCCAAGTATCATTTGAATTCCTACCCAGAAGCCAGCACCTGAGACCTGAGCACTTTGTTTAGCAATAGTGGTTGGAATACTATCTTGTAAGTTACTGGAGCATCAGTAAAGGAGGATCATTACCCACCTCCTACACCTGCCACTCCATGGCTGCTGGTCCCTAGAAACCAAAGAGTTTCTAGGGACCAGCAGCCTCTCTCTCGCTGGGATTTGAGTTTCAGCATGAAAAGCAAGAAAGATGTTGTGACAGCAGTTGGCAGTGACTTTGAGGATGAAGACAGAATGGACAGTCCGCTGGACCTTTCCTTGTCAGCAACCTCTGGCAGGAGAAGGAGGAGAGGCAATCTGCCCAAGGAATCACTCCAGATTCTGCGAGACTGGCTGTAGGAACACAGATACAAAGCCTATCCCTCAGACCAATAGAAAGTACTGCTGTCACAGCAGATGCACCTGTCCACACTACAGGTCTGTAACTGGTTTATCAATGCCCGCTGCAGGCTCCTCCCTGACGTGCTGAAAAAGGATGGTAAAGATCCAAATCAGTTCACGATTTCCTGCCATTGGGCCAAGATTTCAGAATCTAGCTCTATTGAACCTGCAATGAGTATCAAAATCTTTGTGCCAACTCTAGAAGAGAGCCCATTTCGTGCCTGCATAGTTGGACCCAACCCAACCCAACCCTAGGGAGACCAGTGTCTCCCAAACCTCTCTCCCCGGGATCCATTTTGACTCTCCTATCAGCGATCTGCCATACCGCTATGACTGCATTGAAGAATGGGCCTTTCTCTCTCTGCCAGCCATTTGGTGTGGGACAGAGTACAGATGTATGACAAATAGCACCCAACAACTTTACAGACACCTATCTTATGTGCACAGGGGACGCATGCAAATCTTGACCCTGTCCAAACCCTCAGAGTAGTCAACACTCCTCCCCCTACTCTACCAGACCTCAAACAGGATTTTAGTGGATTCCAGCTTCTAGTGGATATTGCACTCCAAATGGGCAGCAGAGATGGAGCTTCAGGCCAAACTCACAGCTTAACCATTTTTCAAACGAAACAGTTCTCCAAAATATGGTCCTGATTGCTGGGAATAACAAGAGATACATTATATATATTAATGTATTTTCACATGGGATTGCTCAAACGAATCTTCTTCCTGTTACTAAGGTGTCTTCAGTGGAATAGAGTCATTCCAAGAACTACAAACTAAAGCTACTGTAGAAACAAAGGGTTTTCTTTTCAAACGTTTCTTGGTAGTTTCTCATAATGTAAGATGGTTTCCAGTATCATGTGATCTTCTCCTACCGACTGTTTTTTTTTTCTCAAGACTGTGCAATACTTAGACGTGCTCCTGTCTCTCTATTCTCATGTGGAATGTGATGCTCACATACAATTTAATGAATAAACTTTCAGTTTTTTGTTTGCTTTTTGTTTGTTTGTTTAGATTCAAGCAAGTATGAATCTAGTAGTTGGGTATCATTTTTCATGAAGTAATAAAGTATTTTCCTTAAAAGCTAAAAAGGACAAAATCACAAAAAAACCAACAACAACAAAAAAATCCCTCTGGAATTCAGTGTTCTATTCCTACCAGGTAAAATACTGAGACAAGAATTGTGGACTCAGAGATAGCATGAACTACATTATAAGACCCTGCCTCAGAAATATTTTTTAAACAATCATAAATAATGAAATAATTAAGTAGAGCTTGAGACTCAGCTCAAACCTGGCTGTTCTTTCAGAGGTCCTGGGTTAAATTCCTCTAAGCTCACAATGGTTTGTGACTGCAATTCCAGGGGATCTGATGCCCTCTTCTGGTGTCTTCTCAAGATAGTACATGTGTGTGGTACAAACATACATGCAGGTAAACTACCCAAATACATAAAACAATAAAATAATAATTTGAAAAAACTAAAAAAGAAATAATGCATTTTGTTACTGTTCATTCATCTAATATCTTTATTTATACCAATGTTCTTTTCTCTTCATAGTATATCTATGACCATAATTATCAATAAGACCTTATTAGTCTAAATTTAATTTTGGCATTAATGTTTTGAGTTAATTAAACATGAGATATATCTTAATGAGTATTTCAAGTTTAACAATATGAGTGTTGTTGAATGGTATTTTGTAATGTTTAAAGCAATGGAAAGGAGGTTGAGGTATACCCTATATAGAAATGTGACCTCCTTCTACTGATGTTCCATTATACAGCAACTTTTGGATATAGACCAAGCTGTCTGCATTTCACTGCTTTGTCTTAGCACTAGGATCTAATCTGTACACACAGTAAACAAACTAAGCATTTGTGTGGAATGCAGAGTGATGAGTATCAGTTAGTGTGTTCACTTGATGTTGAAGACTCCAGGATGCTTGTATTTACAGTGATCCTTTTCAGTACCTCATTCTTTCATCCATATGAGAATTTAATCAGCTATTGTACAACTTGATCTATGAATGGCATTACCCAATTAAGTTACATTAAAGACTGACTCCCTAAACCAAAGTGGAGTTACTACATGGAATTCTTTCCAGACAAATAATGTGTGACACATTGTTCATGTTTGGTTTTCATTTGATGCAATAAAACATTCACCAAAGCTATCCTGGAACAAGAAAGGATTTATTTTAGCTTGCATGTTCCAGTCTGCCATTAAAGAAAGCCAGGGTAGGAACTGAAGGCTGAAACCTGGAAGCAGTAACTGAAGCAGTGACCACAGAAGAATGGTGCTTATTGGCTTGGTTCTCCAGGATTCATCATCTACCTGTTAATACAACTCAGACCCACCTGCCTTGGATAGCATCACTCCCAATATACAAGATCCTTCTGCATGCATTTGTTATCAAGAAAATGCCCACACGGACATGCTCACTGGCCCATTTCATGAAGGTAATTTCTTCATGATTCTATGATTCTCTCTTCTAAATATGTCTAGGTTTGTGTCAAGTTGACAAAATCTATACAGCACATATATCACTTTAAATGTTATTGTAACATTTTTTTTATAAAACTTATAAATACATTGGAAATGGGTTAGAAAGTCATTCACATAAAAAGTTAAGCAATTGTACTTTATACTCACATTCAAAATGCTTTGAAAACTTCCTTAAAATAAGCTCATATATCTAGAATCTCAACTATTTCTTTACAGACAGAATATGTCATTTAAAAATATGTGCCTGAAGAGATGTAAAAATGCTTGGTAAACACTTTCAAAATCAAGCATGGCAATATAGAATTCCTTTGCTCAGAATTATGGCAAGCATGGATATATGCTTTCTGTATTGCAGATATTTTGAAATATTGACCTAGAAATGCTGATTAGTTGTACTAGTTACAATTGGAGCTAAAGACTACCTGTGAAAATGCATTAGGAATAGACCTCACACAAGGTACCCTATAGTTGTGAAAAGTGGAAAATTGGAGACTCAGTTTACAGCATTCATCAGTCTGTTGCTCCTTTTCTTTGAAAAATGATCTATATGTGGTTTCAGAATCTTTTTGAGGTAATTTAAAATAAAGCTCTCTATCCAGAGTCCCCATGATGTCTACATTTGACTGCTTTCTCTCCTTTCTTGTTTTCCTCTATCATCTCCCCTTTTCAGGTTAAGCTATACGCATGATGAAGTGTTCCACATGACTCTTCTCCCGTGTACACTTCTTCAATCAAGTAATTACCTGTATTTTTATTGAATATCATTATTACCTTATATGAATTCATGTTTCAATTTTCAATTCAGTGTGTCTTATTTTCATGTCCCTTACTTCCCATTTTTTTTAATTGTTGTAACAGAATAAAATGAAAAGAAACAAACAAGTATAGATATATCTCATGTATACTATACACTTATGTTTTTATTTTTTTTAACTCAAACTGACTTTTATGGCAGAAGAATCAAGCATGTTCATATTTAATCTGAATATTTTCATTTTTATTCTATTATTTCTTTTGTATTTTGTATATTATGAAATTATTATTGTTTTATATTTTTCCAAGTTTCATCTTTCAATAACATCAAAAGTTAGAATTACTTTTCATAATTTGATTGGAAAGTCAATACACCAAAAAGAGTCTGTTATCTGCTCTTCCTGGTGACTAGTATTTTCTGAGAATATCAGCCCCTGAAGCAAGCATGTATTATTGTGTTTCATTAAGGCATTATTTCCCTGACTTCTTTTGTGTTGGATCTTCATTGTCTAAACTGACCTCACTCACGTAATCCAGTGTGTTAACTATTCTTCCTGTCTAAAGCTAAGAAAGAGCAACATTATTATTCACTAAATACTAAAATGCTTATTGAAAATATAACAAGAATGCTCAGTAGGATTTTCTATTCACATAGCTCTTAAAGCAGACTCAAAATTGATAGGTCATTATAGATGTATGGTAAATGTAATATTAACATGATCTTGTGCCAAATCTCTTGTAATTTAAATTCTGCAGTTGCATAATCACTAAATTGTAAAATGTATTTTAATAAGAAAAGACAAAAACTGTCATATCATAAGCTATTTACACTCTATTCCTTGTAAGTCTGTCTTCTGCAAAGGAGATCACCTATGAGAGTGTATCTGTAATACTATGTTCAAAGTATTGTACGTTTTTATTGATCAACTAAACACTAGAGCAAGAAAACCTTCTCTGTACTGTGTGCAGACTTTCATACGCCAGAAGAGTTTCTCAGTCTGAATCTTCTTGTTCTGCCAGTAGGTGGTTCTAACTCACCCTTAAGAAGTCACCAAACACAGACACTATTGTAGATCCAAGAAGTACATGCTGACAGGAGCCTGATATAACTGTCTCCCAAGAGGCTCTTCCAGAGCATGACAATTAAACAGGTGGATGCTTGCAGACAATCATTGGACTGAGCATGGGGTCCCAATGGAGGAGTTAGAGAAAGGACTGAGGAGCTGAAGGGGTTAGCAACTCCACAGGAAGAACAATAATATCAACCAACCATTCCCCTAGTGCTCCCAGGACTAAACCACCAACCAAGGAGTACAAATGGAGGGACTCATTGCTCCAGATGCATATGTAGCAGAGGATGGCCTTGTTGGGCATCAATAGGAGAAGAGGCCCTTGATCCTGTGCCCAGTGTAGGGGATGTCGAGGCAGAAGTGGGTGAGTCGGTGGGGAAACACTCTCATAGAAGCAGAGGGAAAGGGATTTGGAAAGGGGGTTTCAGAGGGAGACACAGGAAAAGGGGATAACATTTGAAATGTAAATAAAGAAAATATCTAACAAGAGGGTCACAGAGGCTCTGGGTCCTCAAACTTATTACTATGCTGAAGTAAACTACACCTTTAATGAGGTGTGTCCATAAAAATCTTATCCAAAATAATTCAGTCTGCTGGAATATTAAGAGGTATTCTTTTGAACTTTGCTTGTCCAGTCACTAGGGTTACTGAAGAAAAAAAAAAGATACCAATTTAAAAACCTAACTAGTTTATAAATAAAGTTCAAGGATATTCTTGGCAACTTAAAGGGATAGAGTCTTTCAAAATGAAGTACACAAATAAGAAAGGCAAAAACAAACAAACAAACAAACAAATGGATTGGAATATAGCTCTGCAGTAAGAGTGGTTATTCAGCATGCATAAGTTCAACCTAAACTACTATAATGTAAACAATAAAATGGTTTCCTTTGTTCTTTTCTACAATATCCATTTTCCCGTTATCAAAAGCTATCAATTACTTGGTCATCTCATTCCTTAATGATCTGAGACATTTAAGTATTCATCAGTTAGTTTCTTCTTAGAGCATCAAATTTGTACAGGTAAATACAGTGGTGCACTTCACAGCTATCAAAACTCCCTCCAACAACAATAACCTTAGAAATTAATGGAATCATGGAATATTTTTGTTTTACATTATTTAACCTTACATTGATATCTGTGAGAGCTTGTATCTGTAAGCCTCCTTTCATCTCCTCCAAGGTCATTGAGAAGAAATGCCATCAACTCCACCATTAGACCAAGCTTCAATTTGGAAAATATTGCTAAGAGGCACTAAAGCATAAGTATGCAATTCTGAGTCTCTTACCTAGCAGAAGGTTAAATTCATGGAAAGTGCACCAGTGGAGATTCTAACATTGGTGCATTAATGAAACCAGCTTGACAGGTAAAGTTAGGTCAAGACTGACATTGTTTTATCAATTTCAGACCTACCTTCCCTAAAATCCAGTTCCATCTAACAACACGAGGATGCAGATGTTACACTAGAAGTCAATGACTCAGGTTTTCTCCTTTCTGGCATGTTCTTGAGAATGTTGAAATTTGGAGTTATTGTTCTGACAGCCTAGGACTGACTGTCAGCAGTTCTATGCATTAATTAGATTCTATTGGAAAAGACTTACTTCAATATTTAGATTGTATATGTATATTAATAACATTTTTTAAAAAGAGACAGAAAGCAAGGAAGAACATCAGCTATGATAGAGGTTATATCAAAATAAGCCATGTTACTCTTACAAACACACACATTGCTTGGTGTTAACTATTCAATGGTATAATAAGTCCAAGCAACATATATAGTCTTTATTAAGACAAAAGATGAGATAAAGTTGCATATCAGTAAATGATTTTTGGTCTAAGATTACATTTTTAAATACCTTGAGAAAATTAGAACAGGCAACATTTTCTGACAGCCCTCAAGACTTTGATATTTCATTGCATTGAGTCTCTAGCAAACAAAATGTACTATGTTTGACCTTGCATACCTGTAGTGTTGAAAAAGAGCTGACTTGAAGTAGGGCAGTTGAATGTATAGATGCTCTTTATAGCCATGAAATGAACCATTCTTCTATAGTAAAGACAGAAGAGATTATTAATCCTTTGTTATCTTTTTGATCTAAAAAATCCATTTACCAGACAGATGGTATAATTATATGTATGGATAAATGTTCCTTTATTAATGCATTAATTGTTTTAGTCAACCATCATTAATTCAACATGCTTACAACATGCTTTATGTAACAACAAGAGCCAAAATATGCTTATATATCCTGCATGGTCCTGACCTCATGAAAATGATTTGATTTTGAGATAATAAAATAACCTTATTAGTTATCATCCTAGATATAGCCATATATTTGACCTCAGGGTTCATATATCTACAAAATATTTCTGTATTCAACAATCAGTTTTTGAACAAAATGAGAGATAGATCTTGACTTGAAAAAGAACACTGGTTCCCCAGAAGTCTTAACATGGCCATTTCTCATAGGACAATCTGTGTGAAATATTGACTGCTTCATAAGTCAAACAGTTTCTGCGATGATATGGAGGCAAAGATGTTGCAGAAACACGTCTTTAGTAGAATCAGAGATTAGCTTCATTCTCTAGTAGAGGAAATTTTGAGTAGAAAATATAAATCATTGGTGCTGTAAGAAATAATGGCCACTCCAATCTCAATAATACTGTAATCAAATTTCATTTGTTGAAGTTTTTAAATCTAGCCCCAACAAAACTTATAAAATGTTTATTTGCTATTTATGTGCTATTCATTCTTTTGTGTATGTGTGTGGGTGTTTGTGTATGTGTGAGGTGAAGAAGGGAATGTCACAACATAAAAAGTATAGGTGGAGGCCAAAACCATCTTTGACTTCATTTCTTAAGACTATCCACCTTATTATATTTTTTGAGACAATATCTTTCATTGTCTTTCATCGGTACCCTTGTCTGAAGCTGGTCAGCAAACCTCAAAGATCTAGGTCTACCTTAGGAACCAGTGCTAGGATTACAAGCTTAGGCCACCAAACGACTTTTGTACACGGGTACTGGGAAGGAGGTAAGGCTCCATTGCTCACACAGTAGCAAGTACTTTCCCTAGTAATCATCTTCACGGACATATACTAGGTTTCTGGGTATCCCAAAAATTATCAAATTATTTTCATTATTGCCTTCATTAAACTTAAAGGTAAGGCCATACTTGTATATTTGTAGCAAAAAGCAACAGTTCAAAGAAACAAAATAGTGGAACAGAGTTTATACATAGTTTGACGTGTAGTATGTGCCTCCTACTGTATAACATGCTGTACTGCATACTCATCCAGTGCCATTCATTGGACTTAGTAAGTTATTACTTCATGCTTATAGTTTTTATATATCTATTTGTCTGTTTTTCTGACTATCTATCCATCTATCTATCTATCTATCTATCTATCTATCTATCTATCCATCCATCTATCTTATCCCCAGACCATATTTGATAGTTTTGATATTTCAAGACACTGTTTTCATATTGTAACCATATTCTGCTTTCCCATTACTTGAATATAAAATATATTTGTTCTTAGAGATTTATTTATTTTTATTTTATTTTATAAAGGTTTTGCCTACATGTGTGTTTTGTGTACCAGATGTGTTTCTGGTTTCTGTGGAGGAAAAATGAAGGATCTGAATCCTCTGTAGCAGCAAATATCAGGCTGTTTTCAGCTGCCCAATATGAGTGCTGGGAACCCAGGTCTTTTCCAAGTACAGCAAGTGCTCTTAAACATTGACCTGTCTTTCAAGTCCTCATTTTCATAATGATTTATCAAAATTGGATATAGACAGACAAATCTAAAAAATGACTGTTAAGGTGAGCCTTCATTATGTAACACATATTCAATACACTCCCCAAAGACAGCAATAACTTTCCTTGACATTTGTACCTCAGTCTTTATAGTAATTAGTGTGAATAGAAAAAAATACATCAATTTTGTTAGATTGGATGAAAATATAATGATCTCTTCCCTTAGCCTATTGGGACATTTGGAATTCTTCTGTCCCTTAGCATATTTTCCTGCACTTTTGATTTTTCCAGTGTGTTTGTGGCCATAAAAATTTTATTAGCACAGATAAGAGTACACAGAGGTGACAATCTTGAACAAAATATGCAGAAACATCAATTGAACTGACTGTGCTTTCATAAATGATATCATGTGCATTATGACTGAAATAAGTTCTATTTCAAGCATCATTCTGTCTGGCCCCATATGGAGGATATACAACTTCAAGAGCCCATGACAACTCTATCAGTAATGTTCAACTCTGTCTTCTGGGTTCCTGTCATAAACAATCCGTTAGTCTGTCAGCAAAGAGATCAAGATGGGCTTAAAATGACTTGCTCTGTGTAAACCCTGTTAAATTTTATGTCAAGTAAACCATTTCTAATGTGATGCATTTTCTGCTCACAGATGTCAAGGGGCAGATGGGTACTTTTTTGGGGATTCAGAAGTCTTTTTTAGACTCTTTGAAATGTCTTAAGCAAATTGATGATTATTTTCCCAAGTTGTGAAATTTTGCCCAGCTCATTTCCACTTTGGCTTACTCTTTTCTGGATTAGTGATGATTGCCCCTTACTTAGAAAGTAAGGATTGGAAGAGAGTAGATTATGGATATCAGATAATCCAGAGTTTTCCATGTGTATTTCACATAATCAACCAGGGATATCCAGGGTAGGTGACAAAAGAAGCTTACAATGACTGGCAACATCAGCTCCAGGGATACAACACCTATTCTGGCCTCTTCCATCATCCACATGTGTGTGTGTGTGTGTGTGTGTGTGTGTGTGTGTGTGTTTATTTCTGTTTATATACAGAAATAAAAATAAATCTTAAAAACTCATCTAACTTTTTGTATAATATGTACTTTCTGTTGGGATTTTGTTTGAAAATCTTTCTGCAAAACTGTTTTTAATACCTACCATTTTATTATTTTTCTATCCCTTCTTCCATGTCTTGTGATATTTTTCACTTCATTCTTTGTGTCACAATGCTTGTTTCTAGACCAGATTGCTATCCTTTAGTAAAAATGCTTGGTGCTACCTCACTTTGAGCTTGTCTTTGCATTTTAAAGGATAAAGTGAATGTCCTCAAGGTAGTAAGTAGTAAGTATGCAGGCTTTTAAAACAAGAATGGAATGTTTATGTGACAAGAACAATTTATGGATAAGCAGAAAATATACTGTTCTGAAAGTAAAATTAAACAATGTATTTTTTCCCTGAGACTAGTCTAGAGTTCAACAATGCTATAAAAATATTTGATGAAGATAGCTGCCAAGGAAGGCAATTCCCAGATTTCTTCTTTATTTCCAGCTGGTTTCTCAGTACCCTGTTATCTCTTCTCTTAGTCATCTCTCATGTTTTTAACTCTTGTCTCTGCTTTCTGAGGCTGGAATTAAAGGTAGACCAATATGGATTCCTAGCATTTATATGTGTTCTGAAGATCTGAACTCTGATCTTCATACTTGTGTAACAAGTGATGATCTACTGGGTAGTCTCCCTAGCAACTAAAATTATAGCTCTACGTAAACTAGACAAGGTCTCACCATGTAGTCCAAGCTGGCCTGGAATTCATTATAAAGACCAGACTGGCTGAAACAGATAGAAATCCACTTTCATCTGATCCTTAGTGCTACAATTAAAGGTGTGCAGTGCTATGGTTTAAGCACCACCACACCTGACTCTAAAACCCAATTTTATATAAATTAATTTATAATTCATTCCATTACACAAAAGCCAGGCATACAAACATTTCTCTGCCTTGGGCTAAATGTGACATTGCCATGGTAAATCGTTATTAATAATCATACCTCTGAGATTTTAAATGTGTTCCATTTGTCTCCTCCTGCCAACAGCAGCAACACTCTCTCCCTGAAAGTATGCTGGCTATGCTGGCCAGGGCAAGTGGGAGCCAATCTTTACTCTCCTTCCAATTCTCCAAATTTCTACCCGTGTTTATAGCTCAACACATGTTGTAGTCCCTCCTTCCTCACTACTCCCAATCTCAACGGACTACAGACATCGCCTATAGTCATTCATCCTCATGCCATTCCTTTTTCTCAATCATCAACACCCAAGGCACTCTCTCCTTAGAAACTAGTAACTTTCATTTCTCTTCTAGTCTTGAACATACAGTTCCACAGTATCATCTCTAAAACTGTAGGTGGTCACTTAGCCAGGGCCTGTATTTCCTCTCTTCTCCACTCCCTTTGGACTCCACAATTCCTCATGGCAGACCAAGATTTTCTCCTTCTTGTGAACTATCCAAACTTTCTAGCCTATCCTCCTTTCTTTCAGTCTCTTTGTAATTCCTAGAAATACATTATTCCCTGTAGCCCCAATGGTTACAGTTAACAGAGATTCAGAACTCAGGGGCAAACCCTACCAGGCAACACACAGGGACTATACTTTCCTAAGATCCAGAAAAGGCAACAGAAACCAAGTAAAAGACAACAAAGACAAAACAAAATATGAGCCTCTAGAATTACAACCATTCTAAACCAAGATGCCATGATTCCAGAATAAAAATACAATTATTACTAGCTGGAACAATAAGTCTTCACTGAAGCCTTGAAAGCCTTACTATGGCAGGCCCTGAGAAATGCAATATATCAGAAATACAGACAAGGACTATAAAATAGTTATTATGAGCATGTTCAAGGACCTTAAAGAGTATACAAATAAATCCATTAATGAAATCTATGAAAACACAAACAATGGAATGTAATCAATAAAATAGTTCAATACCCGAAAGTGGAAATATAATCACTAGGGAGTCCCAAACTGAGTTAAAATTAGAAATGAAAAATTTATGAACTCAAAAAGGAAACTCACTTGCAAGCCTCACCAACAACGTAGAGATGGGAAAAGAATCTCAAGTATTACAGACAAGATAAAAAAAAATAGACATCACCATTTAAAAAATAAATCTAAAAAATATCTTTAGGCATACCATGTGTGTTATTTTGTGATTGGGTTAACTCACTCAGGATGATTTGGATATTATCCCAAAAACTTGCAATACCCAAGATACAACTCGCAGACCACATGAAGCTTATGAAGAAGGAAGACTAGAGTGTGGGTGCTTCAGTCCTTTTTAGTAGGAGTAACGAAATACACATGGGAGCAAATATGGAGACAAAGTGTGGGACAGAAACTGAAGGAGGGGCCATCTGGAGACTGTTCCATCTGGGTATCCATCCCATGTGCAGTCACCAAAGGCAGACACTAATTGGATGCTAGGAAGTGAATAGCTGTCTTCTTAAAGGTCTGCCAGAGCCTGACATATACAGAGGCAGATGCTCACAGCTAACCATTGAACTGATCATGGGGTTCCCAATGGAGGAGATAGAGAGAAGACTGAAGGAGCTGAAAGGGTTTGCAGACCCATGGGGAGAGCACCAATACCAAACAACCAGAGCTCCCAGGGTCTAAACCACCAGCCTGGGAAGACATAGGGAGGGACCCATGGCTCCAGCTGTATATGCAGGGGAGGATGGCCTGTCTGGAAAACTAAATGCCCCAAAGTGGAAAATTCAAGGGCAGGAAGGAGGGAGTGGGTGGTGAGTGGGGGCACATCCTCATAGGACAGGGAGGGAAGATGGGATGGGGGTTTCTGGGTGTGTGGGGGGAAATGGGGAAAGTGGGTAATATCTGAAATGTAAATAAAATATTCAATAAAAATATCTCCAGGCATAAAACTTTCAGGATATCTGAGACACTATAAAAAGATCAAATTTATTAATAATAGTAACAGAATAAGGAGAAGAGGTACAGGTCAAAGGCACAGAAAATATTTTCAACACAATCATAGAAGAAAATTTGCCTATCCTAAAAGAGGCATGTCTACAAAGGTGCAAGAAGCACATAGAACACCAAATATCCTAGACCAGAAAAGAAATTACTCACAACAGATAATAATCAAGACACAAATAGTACAAAAGAAAGTATATTAAAAGCTGTAAAGTGAAAAATAATGTATAAAGGCAGACTCATTTGAACAACACCTGACTTTTCAACTCTAAAATCTCAAAGGGCCTGAATAGATGCTCTACAAACTCTAAGAGACAACAGATGCCCTTGTAGATTATTATACCCAACAAAATACTCAAGCAGGACAAATCGGGAATGTAAAGTATTCCACAATAAAACTAAGTTTAAGTAGTATGTATCTATAAGTCAAGTTTTATATCAAGTGATAGAAGGAAAACCTAAACATGCAGAGTTAAACCACACCCATAAAAACAAATGTAATACATAACCCCAGACAAGCAAATCAAAGCAGGGTGGGAGCACCACAACAGAAAATTAGAATCAATAGTCATTGATCATTGATAATTCTCAACATGAATATTTTCAATTCTTTAACAAAAAGTAATCTAAATAGAATCACAATTAGTGAGGAAGAGAAAACTCCAATTGAACATCACTCATGACCTAGTGGAGCCTCTATTTCTAGAAATTCTTTACACATGATCAGGTTAGGAAGCAAAAAGACTCTATGGGAATCCAGAAATATCCCAGGCTATTTCCATGACTATTGGTTGTTTTCCCCAAACTGAAGTTTTCTCCAAGGGCTGAAGAAAACTCCTATAACTCACTGAACTTGGAGAACCATATTTTATGAGAAAACATTGAAAGGTGATAGTATTTAATATCAGAAAATCAGGGCAAACACTCCCTGATGTCTATATTTTACAGAATAGTTTTGAATGATCCACTGAGACAGTATAACCATTATTCTGAGACCACAAAGGACATAATCTCACATTTATTCTACTGATATACTTTTTCTCTCAGACCCTTTCCTAATCTGAGACAAATTGTCTAAGCTAGAAAAACAAAGAATGGTGAGTTAATTTTCTAACTTTAGTGGTCTTGGTTCAGATGTTTGCAGGGGTCCTATGGGTAATTCTGTTTCATGATATGACACTCAGCTGACTTAATTTTTTTTTATTTTAGTTCCCAATCAGAATAATTCATTTGCATTTTTCTCCATAACTTCAAGAAAGACTGTTGGCAAATTTTTAATGGCTACATAGTAAAGATCAAATTTCTTTCTAGATAAAATAACAAATAGGCAAACAAATACTCCTTATTTTCTTTAAGCACTTATAGAGGCCATATCACTAGCAGTATCTTCCAAGGCTCTCTAGCTTCTCTCAATATTAGTTTTACTAGTCCACTATTTTTACTATCCTAAACTCCTTTTTTTTTTTTTTTTTTTGGTTTTTTGAGACAGGGTTTCTCTGTATAGCCCTGGCTATCCTGGAACTCACTCTGTAGACCAGGCTGGCCTCGAACTCAGAAATCCGCCTGCCTCTGCCTCCCAAGTCTGGGATTAAAGGCGTGCGTCACCATCGCCTGGCAAAGTTAAAGTCTTCCCCCCAACCCCCCTTCCCCGCCTGAAGGACAGCGAATTCGAACTCGAGACAGACAGAGCGCTCAGGCGACAGAGTATGATCACTACAGCGGTGCGCCACCGCAAGCCGGTTGAAATTCAGGGATGAAATTCATGGTGGAATAAATAACTTTCAAAGCAAGCACATTAAAATAATAAAAATATTTATTTTTATTTTTATTTATTTTATTTTATTTTATATTTATTTTATTTTATTTTATTATTTTATTTTTTTTTAGACATCTTCAGTCTGATCAAGGCTCATCGGAAATTAACTTTGGCCAATCAGATAGTGTCTGGAGGGTCAAACTTAAGTGTGGCAGTCTCAATAATGGGCAGTAGGTTAATTCTGACTCTCCAGTGGAAGCTCATCAGAGGTTAAGGAACAAGGAATGGCATACTGTATTTCTGCCTTTACATAATTTCCAGAGGGTTTTTTGTAATGTTTTGGTCTTTTTTTGTTGTTGTTTTTCATTTTGTGCACAATGACTACATCACAAGGTCTACTATGATCAATCATTTTGGTTTTCAATTTGACTGATTTTGGAATTGATAAGAACTGTATGACAAGAACTTCATGTCTCAGAAGAAAGAAATAGAAAATGATCTCAGATGATGGAAAGATCTCCCATGCTCATGAATTGGCAGAATTAATATAGTAAAAATGGCCATCTTGCTGAAAGCAATCTACAGATTCAATGCAATTCCCATCAAAATTCCAATTTCATAGAGTTAGAAAGAGCAATTCTTAAATTCATTTGGAATAACAAAAAACTCAGGATAGCAAAAACTATTCTCAATAATTAAAAAACTTCTGGGGAAATCACCATCCCTGATCTCATGCTGTATTACAGAGCAATAGTGATTAAAAAAAAAAAAAAACTACATAGTACTGGTACAGAGACAGGCAGGTAGATCAACAGAATACAATTGAAGACCTAGAAATGAACCCAAACATCTATGGTCACTTGATCTTTGACAAAGGGGTTAAAACCATCCAGTGGAAAAAGGACAGCTTATTCAACAAATGGATGTTGGCTCAACTGGAGGTCAGCATGTAGAAGAATGCAAATCAATCCATTCTTATCTCCATGAACAAAGTTCAACTCAAAGTGGATCAAGCAAGCACCTCCATATAAAACCAGATACACCAAAACTAACAGAGGAAACTGTAGTGAGAAGCCTCGAACACATGGGCACAGGGGAAAGTTTCCTGAACAGGATACCAATGGCTTGTTCCTTAAGATCAAAAATCTACAAATAGGACCTCATAAAATTGCAAAGCTTCTGTAAGGCAAAGGACACTGTCAATAGGACAAAATGGCAACCAACATACTGGGAAAAGATCTTTACCAATCCTACATCTGATAGAGGGCTAATATCCAATATACACAAAGAACTCAAGAAGTTAGAAACAAGATAATCAAATAACCCTATTAAAAATGGGGTGCAGAGCTAAACAAAGAATTCTCAACTGAGGAAACCGAATGGTTGAGAAGCACCTAAAGAAATGTTCAACATCCTTAGTCATCGGAGAAATGTAAATCAAAACAACCCTGAGATTTCACCTCACACCAGTAAGAATGTCTAAGATCAAAAACTCAGATGACAGCAGATGCTGGCAAGAATGTGGAGAAAGAGGAACACTCTTCTATTGTTGGTGGCATTGCAGGCTTGTATAACCACTCTGGAAATCAGTCTGGAGGTTCCTCAGAAAATTGGATATAGTATTATTTGAGGATCCAGCTATACTACTCTGGACATATAACCAAAAGATTCTGCAATATATAGCAAGGACATATGCTTCATTATGTTCATAGCAGCCTTATATATAATAGTCAGAAACTGGAAAAACCTAGATGTCCTTCAACAGAGAAATGGATACAGAAAATGTGGTACATTTGCACAATAGAGCTATTAAAAACAATGAATTCATGGAATTCTTATGCAAATGGATGGAAATAGAAAAATATCATCCTCAGTGAGGTAACTCAATCACAAAAAAACAAACATGGTTTGTGCTCACTGATAAGTGGATATTGGCCAAAATGCTCAGAATACCCATGATACAATTTACAGACCACATGAAGCTCCAGAAGAACAAGACCAAAGTGTGAGTGGTTCAGTCCTTCTTAGAAAGGGAAGAAAATACTGACAGGAGCAGATACAGAGAAGAAGCATGGAACAGAGACTGAAGGAAAGCCCATTCAAAGACTGCACCAGCTGGGGATCCATCCCATGTACTGTAACCAAATCCAGATACTATTGTGGATGTCAAGAAGTGCATGCTGCAAGGAGCCTGATACAGCTGTCTCCTGAGTCAAAGGAGCTATTAGAAACTGATAACTATGAGTAGAGAAAAATTTGTTTTCAGGACTGGCTCCTGGTAATTTCCACAAAACTCCTGAGGATGGCCACAGACTTAAGAGCATATGGGCAACAAAATTAAGACTCAATGTTGCTTTTTTGTTTGTTTGTTGTAATAAAAAACACAAAATGGGGTGGGTACAAAAAAGTGGTTTGATCTAGGCCAAATTGGGGAATGACAAGAATATCATCACAACAACTGTACAAATACTTGAACAACTAATTTTTAAAAGTGTGAGTTTTGTAAGAATTGTAATGATGAAATTCGTTCAATTAATGTCATGCTGGATCATCATACAATACATGTACTAGAATGTAGACAGATTTAATATACCTTTTTAAAAATACTTCCTTTTTTATAAATTCTAAAAGAAACCACCATTATATGTACAAAAGAGCAAGGAGATTTGGCATTAATCCATAAAAAAAATACAAGTGTAGCAATAGTGAGAGATCACATTAATAATAAAATGAAAATGGCTCTCTAGATCATTAAAATACATACAAAGAAGTAAAGGAAAATGTAAATATAATACTAAAAATACATAGTAATGAAAAACCAAGTGACATTTCTAAAAATGAAAAACAGAGAAGGGGCAGATAACAAAAAGTTGGACGGGGTATCTTAAAGGAAAAATACAGGTTGGGATGAAATTTACTGTGCTACAAATAATGGGTATCCTTAAAAGTTTCAAACTAAACAGATTTGGAGAGGGGCTTTTAGCTTTTGAGAGAGAAGAAGGAGGAATACCTTAATTTGAATTGGTAGGGAGGTGGGGAAGATGTGGGAAGGTTTGGGGTGAATGAATATGGTCAAAAATATTGGATGAAAATTTTAAATATTTAAAGATTAAAAGTACAATCAAATATGGTCACAAATATACACAAAATCAAAAATAGAAATAAGAAAAAAATGAGCACAACCTCAAGAAACACAGAGAGATATGCAATGGTTTCACCTAAGAGAAAATGGGATTTTCAAGTGGAAAGCAGAGGGCTGGAAAGGAGAGTCTGTTGTTAATAGCACTTGCTGCTTTTGCAAAGGTCCTGGATTCAGCTCCCATATCAGGCTGCTGATAGCCATTTGTAACTCCATCTCCAAGGAATCTGTATCTGTAAGCACCTGCACTGAAGTGTATAGACACACCTACACATAATTAAAAATAATAATAATAAATATTTTACAAATGGAAAGAGTAAAAGGGAAACAACAGACGCAGCATTTAAGTAAGTACTTGTCTGAACTTTTCTAATTTGATAAGACAATACACCATTTTACATACTAAAGAATCTTTTCAAGGAACAAAAGATGGGACAACATAACTCGCGCATGTTCGCGCGCCACACACACACACAGAGGAGAGAGAGAGAGAGAGAGAGAGAGAGAGAGAGAGAGAGAGAGAGAGAGAGAGAGAGACTCCACATGAAAGGTGCTGAAAAGCAGTGATACAGAGTTCCAAAAGCTTTTGACACATTGGGCTCAGAGGAATAGAAACTGAAATTGCAAGTGAATTATTATCAGAAAGTATGCAGGGCAGATAGCTTTAAAGTACTGAAAGAATTTCAAAACTGTCAACCTGGAACACTATTCCAGGGATGTATATTTCAATACTGAAAGCAACAGAAAGATTTCTCAACTCAGCAAGGATAAGAGAATTCACGCAGGCAGAATCAAGCAACACTATGGTGAGAATGGCATAAAAGTTAAAAAAAAAAATAAGAGGAATGAAGATACAGTTTTAATGATGCTGTTCAGAATGAAAGGTGCAATGATAATAATGGAGACATCCATTAATTTTCAAATAGACCTAAATTTCTGCAGCACCTACCAAAATAATACTTCAACTCCTTAGCCAATAGAGAAGTTATGATTGAAACAGTGAAATGCAGCTGAGCATTAGGAAAAAGGATAAAATGTATAGGACAAACAGATAGGGAACTACATAAAACATAAATACAACTGCATCAATAGTTTTATTAAGTGTAAATTACATAAACACTATCCTCAGTGTTTGGCAATTTGAAAATAAACATATATGTATCTGAGGAGAGAGACTCTTTAACTCTTATGCCTCCATAAATTTGACTGTAGGATATTTTCTAACTGGAGATTGATGTGGAGATCCATGCTAAAAATGGGTAGTACCACCCTCTACCAGGTAGTCTTGGGTGATATAAGAAAGCAGAATGAGCAAGACATGAGGACTAATACATTAAAGTTTAAAATTACTGCTTATTAATCAAAGTTAAAATAAACGAAAGGAAAATATGTACCCAAAAACATAACCTGATAAAAACATTAGGAGTTGTAGTATAAAGAAGCAAGGTAGATTCAATCAGGAATGTAAAGAAAAGTAAAGAAAAATATGGGGAAGACCAAGAAACAATTAATTTATGAAAACTCAGTAATCAGCAAATATGGATGCAAAGTGAAGGACAGAAACTGAAGGAGGGGCTGTCTGCAGACCATTCCACCTGGGTATCCATCCCATGTGCAGTCACCAAAGGTAGATGTTGAGTGGGTGTCAGGAGGTGCATGCTGACAGGAACCTAACATAACTGTCTCCTTAGAGGTCTGCAAGAGTCTGACATATTCAGAGGCGGATGCTCACAGCTAACCATTAAACTGATCATGGAGTTCCCAATGGAGAAGACTGAAGGAGTCGAAAGGTACGGGACCCCATGAGGAGAGCAACAATACCAACAAACCAGAGCCCCCAGAGTCTAAACTACCAGCCTGGGAGCGCTTAGGAGGGACCCATGGCTCCAGCTATATATGCAAGGGAGCTATATATAAGTGGGAGAAGAGATCCTTGGTCCCATGAAGGCTGGACGTCGTGGGGGGGGTATTCGAGGGTGGGAGGTGAGGTACTGGGGAGGGTGGGTGTGGGTACACCATCATAGAGGCAGGAGGAGGGGGAAGGGATAGGAGTTCCTGGGAGGGAGAGGGGGAAAGGGGGTAAGGGGAAAACATCGGAAATGTAAATAAAATTTCCAATAAAAAAATAATAATAAAAAAAGAAACTCAGTAATCATAACTGCTATATAATTAAAAGGGTTCAATAATACATAAATAAAAAAAAATGCCATAACGAACAGAAGAAAAAGAACTAACTGCAAGCATAGCTTAAAAGCTCAGCACTCTGTCAATAATTGATTAGAGAGAAAACAGTTTTTATAGAATATTCAGATAACACTATCACTTTACTTAATTTCTATGACAAACTCATTCATATTCATATTTTCTTCATAAACAATATATGGAAGATTAAAATAGAAATCAGATAACTGTGGAATCATTTAAAATAGGAAATCAAACTCAATTTTTGAAAAAAAATAAATTCAATATGAAAATAGATATAAAGTATTATGAAGACTTCACAATATTGAACCTAAATATAGATATAGAGGTATAGGATGATTGAATAGAATGGGACTAGAGAGATGAGAGCATAAATACAGTGACACGATGCAGATTTAGACCTGAAAGATGTAGGTGTAGATACAGATAGAGATGTAGATGAAGCCAGAGATACAGATGTGGATGCAGATACAATATATCTCATTAAAAACCAAAAGAACCAATACGGATTTTGAAGAAAAATATAACAGAAAAGTGGGCATGTTCTGAGCTAAAGATTTCTGTAACGATATTTATATAAATGTTATTGCATAAACATGTATTTTTATATGTACTTTTATATTTATCTAATGGTATATGTAAAATCATCGAATTTGTGTTTTGAAAGAAAGATTGTTTTCTAATATTTTTTTTAGTATTATCATTAATGTAGTGTGTATGAGTGTGTGCATGTGGTAGGGTGACTAGTGTGTGTGTGTGTGCCGGCTTCTTATGTGATTGTGTGTGCTATTTGTGTGACTGGGGAGGCGGGAGCAGGCACATGCCTGGACTCCATTCGAATCTCCAAGGAGGCCAAGTTATCCAGAAGATACAGGCATTGATTTTCTTTTCATCTTGAATTATAAGGAACAAATTGAAATCATCAGGCTTGGTCACCAAGTATTTTACCAAGTGAATCATCTTATTGGCCGAAATGCTTTAACTTTTGGCATATTATAGTTGTTTAAAATTAATCTTAAAAGTCTGCAACTGATCATTTTCAGTGGTGAATCAAGGTGATTATTCCTTCTTATAGCACCTTTCCAAGTTGTTATAAGCCAGTTCCTTATATTTGGCAAGCAAGTGAAAAGATAACTACCAAGTTAATTAACATAATTGCTCAGAGTGATTTGAACTCTGCTGCTGCTTTCTGAAGCTTTAGGAGATTTGGGGATCCTCAAGAATATTATTGTGGAAAAGCTCTCACCTTGGTTTAAATGTTTCTGGGATTCACATCATCTGTTTATTATGACTTCTGGTGTGGATTACCTCATCCTCTATGAATTGCATCTGAGGAGGTAAACATTTTAATGAGAGAACCATATAAGAAATCAGGCTTTGAGAACTATATATATAGAGAAGATGAGATACTAAATGAAACACTACATGATGTATGAGATTATATCTATGTCCATTGTGAAGCATAGCACCTTCTCAAGTCTCCTATAACTAAAACTGATCTTCACTGCCTTGCATCGCTGGGAGAAATTTAAATGAATTCTAAATTGACTGAAATGTATGGTTCTGCTAAAACATTAAAACTTTTTGTGCATAGAATCTTCAAGGATAAAAGTTTGATTCTTCTAACCCCCAAAACAGAAAATCTATATATTCTTCAAACTGTATTGTTATTAAATTATGGAAATGACTGGAAAAACTTAGTTTCATTACTCTAATTGTTTTTCTGTGAATTGTATTGTCATTAAAATGGATCTTCTAGAAGATAACTTAAGTCTTTAGCTGTATAAATACTTATGTTGATAATTCACTGTTATTCTGACAATGGTACTAAGTGAATGTTCATGTAGATTAGAATTGGGTTAATTTTTTAAATATTTCTTTTTAAAGGCCATCATCAAAATATATCATACAAGATCTTGTGAAGGGGAATAGAATTTTTTTTATTCAACAGTAAAGTAAAGCAAGTGTTTGTGTGAGTGTGTGTGAGTGTGTTTTTTACGAAGGTAATTCACAAAGTACTTCAGGGAAAATTTAATTGCGAGAACAGAAAAAAAGATTATGTGTTTGTTGTTCATTTAAAACGAAGGTCTTAAATTAATAAAAAAGGAAAAGCATAATTTTTCAAAATTGTAACACAAAAAAATAACACAATTTGTTTGCTAGATTACAATTTAAAAACATGAGCAAGCACTTAAATTAAATGAAAAAAGAAAAAATAAATTTGCCACAGTAAAGAATTTAAGATTAAAACAAATTAAAGTTTGCTTATAGAATCTGCCAATAAACCCGAGAGTGACAAGTAATTGCCAAAACATAAAAAGAAATTTTTTTTTTTTGAAAGGTTGGAGACAGTTATCTTGTTTACCACGGGCTGAGTTGGAACCAACTGTAACAGCTTGGCCCTAGAACTCAAAATCCGCCGGCTCTGTCCAAGTGCTGGATAAAGGCTGCCAAAATAAAAAAGAAATCTTAATTTGCTTTTCACTATAGTATCACAGTTTGAACCTGTGATATTTTCTAGACCCTTCAAAATATACAGGTCTCTTTTCAAGTTAAGTAAATGCAGAGGAGGGCCAGTCTCTCCTTTGAAGTTTAAAAAATAGAATTTGCATTATCAAATACACATGTGTTGTTCTGAGATATAAAATTACTTGGGCTGTAACAGTTCAGATTTGGTGCTCATTCTGTTCTGCATTTTTTCTTTTTAATAATGCATTTAGTTGTTATAATTTAAATGCATCAATATTTTGACAGTATGTACATAGTGCAAACTATGCATGGTTGAGGTCTACAGAGGTCAGAAAAGCAAGTCAGATGCCCTGATAATGGAGCTACAGATGGTTGTGAACTGCCATTTGGGTGCCAGGAACTGATTACTAGTCTTCTTTAAGAGCAAGTATTCTTAACTGCTGAGTTATCACCCTAGCTACTGGTTCTGTATCTTCTTACCATTCTTAAGATTTGCCGTAATGATTGCCATATTGCTAGGACAAGAGCAGTCTTTAGAAAACTATATAAACCAACTTCTGTCTTGGTGCCATGGTACATTCACACTGGTCCTCTCAAGGAATACATTTTCTATGCTCTGATTATATGAAAACTTGATCAAAGATTGTTGCTAAATATTTAGCATCACTTGACTGAATTTAGTTTTCAAATCCTGAATTGACTGTGGCATTTCTTTCATCCTATGTTTGTGTTTGTATCTTTTGTCTTTATATTCATTGGGTTTGCTAACTTTCACATGCAGAGAGATAGAACCTATATAAAATAACAGAATAATAGAAAATCATTGAGAGCTAAGCTGAGATCAGAAGCAATAATAGTAAGAAGAACACTCATGAGCAAGGAAGATGAAGATTTGAGAGGATGTGGATTTGGAGAGTGATCCTGACTGTGAAATATGTTGACCAGAGCTGGATCTTTCCCTCAGTGCTTGACACAAAAATCAGTACATTTCCATACCTGCTTGAAAGTATGTAACAGAAACCCAGAATTTCTTCTAAGCAGAGAGAGAAACAAGTGTCATCATGCAGAAAGAAATGTGCAGGCATAAGAGGAGACAAGTTGGCTTTGAAGAGAGCTGAGTAGTTGCTCTCAGAATGGGATTCAGTGTGACAACAGCCCAGTGCTGGGGACTTCTTATAAATGTCAGTTCTCTGATGTCACTCAAGAGTCATCTTCTCAGTGGGTGAGAACTAGGAAAGGTTCTTGAAAAAGCAATTTAGTGTGCTGATGCATATAATATGATTTACAATCCATTGAGATCCTTCTTCCTCACTTTAATGAAAACAGAGTGGCTAACTGGTGACTACATTACACAGAGTTAATCTAGAATATCACATAAATTGTCAGCAAGTAAAAACAATACCTAAACACCTTACAATGGCAAGCCTTTGGCTTTTTTTAAAAAACCATTCAGAATCCTTGCTGGGTGGCAGAGAGATCATAAATAGTATATCATTATTCTTGAACAAATTAAAATCTCTACAACCATTATTTTCCTTTTACATGTAACCAAAGCAGACTCTTCAGTATACATTGTCACGAGCTTGACCTTTCAGTACTATACCTCTTTTTTTTCCCCCAGCAATTCTCAGCAATGCAAAAACAATCTTTAGAAAGTTTCTGGGTCAGTGTCATAAGAGTTTTAAATGTAACAAGACTAATTTAGCTTATGGTGAAATGTGACTGTTCATGTAAAGTTTTTGAAGAACTAGTTATGAATACCAGCAACAATTGGCAAGTGTTTAGTGATAGCTGTCATAGTATCCTTTGAGGCATATGCCTACATAGGCCTCCAAAGACAGAGTTTTAAGAGTTTGTGTAAATGTGTGTGTGTGTGTGTTTTGTGGTGTGTGTGTGTGTCTGTGTGTGTGTGTGTGTGTGTGTGTAGTCTCAACATTCACAAATATCCTAAGAGCTAACTGTTAATAGTCAATATGTTAACAACCTTGGGCACCTGATAAATATTAAGTAGTTGATGAAAATAACATAGGGTTTAGCAGGAAATCCAGCATTACATACAATGAATTAGCCATGAAAATTTGAAAACACTTTGCACCTCTTTATTAAAATTATGATAAAAGTGTACTTTAAAAGAAAAATGAAGAACAGTAACAAAGCATCACCAAAATGATTATAGTTATATAGATTTTCTTTCAGAGTAAAGTGTTTATATTTATGATGTCATTCTTTCTTGATCAAAAATACTCAAGTATATGTCTATGTACATCTACTCACATATGTTCACATAAATATAATGCATATTTTTCTATCATCAAGCATATTAAATACAAATAAAACTACCTTGCTGCTCAGATTTGTATTATAAATATTGATTCTCATGTTGTAAGGTTTTATAGGCTTTAGGAAATACAGACATATTATACAGCTGCATGAAGGACATGGATTATCATTAGTTCTCCATCTATGTTATTTTTCAAATAAGATCACTTTGTTATAGTTATCTCAGAAATAAAATGACTCAAGCACTTGACCACTAATGTCTCTCTGTCTATCCTAGCCCATACTGCATGTGTGTAAGCCAGTGTAAATGTGGTTTTAATAAAAAACGTATAAAAAATGTCCAGGTGAGAGTAAAATGAGGTAATGAGGAAGGACAGAACACAGGCAAAGGTGCACAAGATTCACTGAAGAAGATACAAATCAATTCTATTTTCTAATTTTAACTGTAATATTGATCTGAAAGTATAGAACCCCAAGGAAAACTCTATCACTTCAGAATACTCATTATAACTGTGGAGAAGTTCACTGAGATAAGTTGAATTTGGAACTGGAAAACTATTTAAGTTGGTTTTTTCCCTTATAGTAGCTGAATAACTAGATAATGTGTATTTTCATATCAAAATATTCTATTAAATAAGTTAAAGCCTACACATTATTTTCTCATAAAAAGATAATTCTTGTTGACCTCTGTAATCAAGAAAGGAGCTTTGGAAAGAACAACTTGTAAAACTCCTGGAACAGAAATATAGGAATTTTCATCTCATAGAAATTATCTAGGTATGAGGTGGTTGGGGACTCAAAGGTAGTCCAAACAATCAGAAACAAGGAGTGCTTCAATCTGGATTCATTATTAGGGAGAAAAGCACTGTTGATATAAAATATCTATCTGAGCACCCACCCTTCCCCACTGTGTACTTTGCCTAGAAAAGTTGCCACTCATTCCAGCATTCTGGCCCAAACGTGTATAGTTTCATAAAAATACATTTGGACAATAAAGAAGAAAGACAGATACTTTCCAGGAATGTATCAAATTAATTCTTCAGATTAAATCTGGTGCTTCAGTCACCTGATCTCTTATGATCAAACTCAAGCCATCGGGTCTGCATACAAATCTCTCTGTCCACAGATCCATGTCACTAGACTAATTAGATGTTTTGTTTGGTTTTTCTTTTATATTCCTTATGTAGCATCTTTGATTAGTATTGGGATATAATGGTACCATATTAATATAATATACTTGTCTCTCCAGTGTCAATAGAAGATATCTAGACATACTCTTTTAAGATAATATTTATTTTATTTTACAGACTTTTATTTATTTCATAAAATATTTTATATTGTATTTCATATATATGAAATATATAATATTATTATATTTCATATGAATATTTTGCCTGAAGGAATATATGTGCATGCCAGGTGCATGCAAAAGTCAGAAGAAGATGTTGCATCCCCTGAAACTGGAGTTAAGGGAGGTTGTAAGCCACAATAAGGGTGCTGGGAATTGCAGCCCAGTCTACTGAAGAGAAATTGCTCTTTCTATTTTTTTATTAAAAACAGTTACATCTAAATATGAAATAAAGGATTGTTTCCTATTTCAGAAATTTTGTAACAACTTAAGCATAAAAACAAATATTTCTTTATACTTGATGTGCCATTCTTAAGATTATTGCAGAAGGACTTGTCATGGCAGCTTTTCTACAATAAACACAACACAGATGTATATGTCTGTTACAATTATTTTGGGATGACAGCAAGAAGAGAAACAGTAATAATAGATCGTGGAGTCTAGACAGGCAATTTACTCCATTTTCTTTACTCATTTACTTTTCCCTGCCCTTTTATATCCTATGACAATTTTTCTAGAGCATGGAAGCAGAGAGTATCACAAGTGGTGAAAGAGCAAGAGAATACCATTGCTTAAAAGTGTTTAGTCTCTACAAAATTCATGTTCAAATTTTTTTCAAAGGATAAACTATTGTAAGTTGACTTTTAAAAAGTAATTAGATCCTCAAGCTTCCATCTTCATGAGTTCCATTAAAAGGATAAAATAAAATAAAAAATGACAAGATGAAACAAAAATACCATGTAAGAATAAACAAGAGTAAACAAGCAGAAGGAAAAGAGCATGAGAAAAAGAACTACTTTTTCACACACTCAGGAATCCCATAAAAACACTAAGCGGGAAGCCATATTATATATGCAAAAGATCTCTCAGGTAAAATGAGAGAATAAAAAAATATATAAATAAAATAAAACACAATAACAATAAAATAATAGATAAGTTGTTTATAAAAAAAAGAAAATTTATGACATTGTGACACAAAACTATTCAAATATGCCTTTGAGTTCCTTTTGTGTTGGTCATCTGCTCTAGTGGGCATGGGTCCCAAATATAAGAGTTTCATGTTTTCCCAGTGAGTTTCTTTGGGAGAAACTACATTTTCATTTGCAAATATTTATCAAGTGGGAATTTCTTCTGAGTTAGGGATGGGGACTTGTCTCCACTTCTCTTCTTAACCCTAGGATCCCATGTGGTGCAGACCGTTACAGGCCCTGTGTATGCTTATGAGTTCATATGTATGTTGATCCTGTTGATTTAGAGGGTTTGTTTCCTTTATGTATTACGTTCCTTCCGGCTCTTATTCTCTTTTTCCCCCTCTTCCAGAGACTTCCTTGAACTCTGAATTAAAGTATTTTATGGAGACATCCATCCCATTTATGGCTGAGTGCTCCAAGATCTCTAACTCTCTGCTTAATATGTGGTCAGTTGGTGCTCCATTGTGAATATTAATCTATTGTGTAAATGTACCACATATTATTTATCCTTTTTTTATTGAGGAACATCTAGGTTTTTTTTTCAATTTGCTACTATTGCTAATCAAGCAGCAATAAACATTTTGAGTATGTATCTCTGTAATAGGATGTAGACTCCTTTGGATGTATGCCCAAGAGTGGTATAGATGGATCTTGATATAGATTGATCTCATCTTTCTGAGGAACTGACACATTGATTTCCAAAGAGGTCATACAAGTTGCACCCCAACCATCAGTGAACGTGTGTTCCCGTCTACTTCACATCCTCACCAATATGAATTGTCACTTGTTTTATTGATCTTAGCCATTTTGACAGGTGTAAGACGAATTATCCAAGTAGGTTTGAGTTAGATTTCCCTGATGGCTAAGTATGGTTAACATTTCTTTAAATATTTCTCAATCATTTGAGATTTCTCTTTTGAGAATTTTCTTTTTACATATGTACCCTACTTTTAATTGGGTTATTTTTGGATTTTATTTGAAATGTATTCTTGAGTTCTTCATATATTTTATATTATCTGTTAGATATGTAGTTGTTACATTTTTTTCATCCTGTAGGCAGAGACTGTTTGAATAGCAGGATCCTCTCCCATCCTTATCAGTATCATAAGGTCTCATTTATTAACTGTTCTTTTCAGTGTTTTGCTAACCATGTTCTGTTCAGAAAGTCTTTTCCTGTGTTAATGAGTTCAAGGCTATTTCTCATTTTTGCTTCTATCAATTTTAGTGTATGAAGATTTATGTTGAGATCTCTGATCCCTTTTGAGTTGAATTCTGTGCAGGATGCTAAGTATGAATCTATTTGTATTCTTCTACATGCAGACATAACTTTTATCAGTGCCACATGTTTAAAATGCTGTATTTTTTCCAGAGTGTATTTCTTATTTCTGTTTCAAAAATCCAGTATCCATAGGTGTGTGAATTTATGTCAGGATCTTCGATTGGATGCCAAAGTTAATGTGTTTGTTTCTGTGCCAGGTCCTTGTTGTTTTCATTACTATGGCTCTGTAATGCAATTTGTAATAAGCCATAGTGATATCTTCAGTAGAATTGTTTGAGCTATCCTGGAATTTTGTGATTCAACATGAAACTGAAAATTGTCCAGTCACAATCTGTGAAGAACTGTGTTAGAACTTTGATTGGGATAGTGTTGAATCTGTAGGTTGCTTTTAGTAAGATGGCCATTTTTACTAAGTTAATCCTACTAACCCATGAGCATGGGAGAACTTTCCATCTTTTGACATCTTCTTCCATTTCATTCTTTAATATTCTAAACATTTTATGACACAAGTCGTTAACTCAGTTGGTTATAGATTATATCAAGATATTTTATGTAATTTGAGGCTATTATGGAAGATATTATTTCCCTTATTGACAGGCTATTTGCCATTTGTATATAAGAAAACTACTGATATGTGTGATTTAATTTAGTATTGAGCTATTTTGCTGAAAGTGTTTGTCAGCTTTAGGGAATATCTCAGTGAAATTTTTAGAATACTTTATCTATACTATAATATTATCTGAAATAAATGATACTATGACATCTTTTCAAATTTTAATCTCCTTCTGTTGTCTTATTGAACTAGCTAATAATTTCAGTTGATGTTGTCTATGGACTTGATTTAGTAAATTGCCTTAATTTTTATGAAATCTGTCTCTTGTGTCTCTAATCTCTCTAGTACTGTTTTCATGAATGGATGTTGGGTTTTTGTCAAAGATATTTTCTTTTGAAGTATTTCTCAAGCCCAGAGACATTCTCTTAAATGAAGATTATGTTATACATGCTAGTAGTTAATGTCCATTATAGAAATCTGAAAGAAGAAACTGTCTCCAGAGTTGATAGAAATCACTGTGACCCATCCATGGGGACAATAAAGGCAAAGGAAATGACTATCATTGAAGAAGCAGAAGCCTATCTATAGACTGACATGAAGAAAACAGTTAAGAGTCAGATATCTGATTCCAGATATTTTCACACCCTGTTTGCCACTGAATTAACCACCATGGTAGAAGAAAGAAAAGAACTCAAACACTTTTTTTTTTAAGGCAATCACTTGTTAAGTGTCTGAGAATTTTGAAGTGCCCACTTTGGTTATCCCCTGCAGATGACAGCTCAAGGAAATCAAGCTATTGTCACACTCCACCACATGCAGGCAATCAGACAATTCCATTATCATTTCATAGAGTATTCACTAAATCCTCCACAGAGAGATGAATCTGTTCAAAACCATATAATTATCAGTCCCAGCATCACTAACTGTATAACTTTTTGTTGCTGCCAGATTGTTATGGACTGAGCAGTTGTCCCCAGAATATGATGGTGATGGGTGACAGGCTCATTAGGAGGTGGTCAACCTTAAATGAAGACATTAAAATGGAACTTTCATGATGTCATCCATTTCCTCGTTAAAACAGTTACCTGAGGGCTAGAGATGTAGCACAATGATTAATAGCACTTGTGCTCTTTAAAAGACTAGATTTCAATTTTCAGCTTACACATCTGGCAGTTCAAAACTTCTTGTAACTCCAGCTCGAGGGTCATGTAATACCATACTAGGGTGGTGCACGATAGCCTTAGCAGGTTGCACTCATGTGGAGATGAACATACCCTACCTTCTTTTTCATGGAAGAAAATTATTTTAAAAAAATTAACTGGAAGTTGGATCTTTGTCCTTCGTCTACCACATAACGAAAGAATGCAAAAGTATCCACCTTAGAGGCCAAAAGAGAGCCCTTTGTAGAAAGTGGAGCCACACTTTGATCTAGGAACTCCCACCTTCCTGAGCTGTAGGGGGGAAATTGTTTAAATTATCCATTATTTTTATGGCATTTGGAACTGACAAAAGCAAAACTGACAAAAACTGACTGTGCCGTCCCCCTTCCCCCTCAACCCTATCAACTGGTACAAAAGGGCCAGGCTGAGAAGCAAAACTTTGAAGGAAACATTCTTAAACTCTTTCTGTCTTGACACATTCTGTGGCTTAAATGTGTTCTCTCTAAATTCAAATACTGCCATCGCAGCAAGTATCTAAGCAATTAAGAAATGGTTAGACCATGTATAGAATTAAAGGTCCTGAGGAAGAAGAACCACTAAGTATTTTGTTGGCCTTCTCTTCACTATTTCACACCAGTAAGGCTGAAAGGGTATCCCTTTGAGAGTACCCCTCAGACAAGTCTACCTTGGAACAGGGGACAACCTTCAGCATACACCGTACCTGCTGGTCCCTGGATAATGAATTTCTCAAACTCAAAAATTGTGGGAAAATTCTTTTTTTGTTCTCCACATTATTTTGTAGTGTCTGTAGACTGAGATATTATCTCTTTTTTTTCCCTTCCTTTGATCTCCTGCTCCTTCCCTTCTTTTACCTGAAAGGATCATGTTAATGATATTTCAAGTAAAAAGATTCTGAAAAGTCCCTTAAATTATGTGTAGCCTCCAGGAGAAGGTTGTATATTGAGCTTCTCAGTACTTTCTCTTGTCATGTTCTTCTACTTTGTTTTTACAGAACCCACAACCAAATGGAGCCCTCCAAAGCAAAGTCTTTCTAGACTATGCAAGATGAAAATATTCATTTTTAATATATCTTTTGCCAGATAGCACATTTGTCATTTTGAGAGAGAGTATATCTCCTCTTTAATGCCCTTGTAAAGACCAGCTCTACCAATTAACTTTAACTGCCAACTTGAAACTGATCAGAATTATCTGAGATGGAAGTCTCAATTCAGGGATTGCCCAAATCAGACTGGCCTATGGATATGCCTGTGGGGAACTATCATGACTGTCCATTAATTTATAAGGACCAAGTTCACTGCTGGCACCATATGTAGATAAAAGCTAGTCCTGGATTGAAGAAAGCTAGCCAAGCTTGAGAGAGTGAGACAGCCGTCTGCATTTCTTCATGATATCTGCTGTATATCCTTGGGTATAATTTTTTTCTGCTCAGAGGTAAGGTTCATGGAATAGAAAACAGCCCTGCCTTCCAGTTCTCTCAAGTTCCTGTCTTGTTTTCCCTCAATGCTAGACTGTACTCAGGAAGCATAAGGTAAAATAAACCTTTTACGCCATTAACGTTGCCTTTGGTCAAAGTATTTTATCACAGAATCAGAAAGGAAGCAAGATCAACAGTCCATTATCCCAATTGTCCTTAAGACTGGTTCTTGTTTCACACATTCTTTTGAGTCTTAAAATGAATTCTTGAGTAACCACAAATACTTGGACATATGTTTTGAAAATTGTGTTGTAAATACTGAAAATAAGTGCAATGAAAGAGGAGCTGAAAATCATGCTAAAAGATTATTATTATTTAGCCATACAAATAACAAATTCATGCCATTTGTAAGGAAATAATTGAACTAGAGATGATCTTGTCAAGCAAAATTAGGTAGGTTCAGGAAGATAATTAACCCATGCTATTCTTCATATACAGAACCTTAAAAACTGATGTCATGAAAGAAAAAGAAACTGAAAAGAGACCAACTGGAGCAGAGCAAGGAGAATGACAGTGAGGGCACAGTATGCTGTGTATCTGTGTGAAACTATCAAATTACTATCTGTAATTAAAGTGCACTAAAATAAAATGTATATCATAAGAAGTAACAAGGGATCTACTTATAACAGAAAAGATCATAAAATTAAGGAAAGATTGACAGACACTGATTAGCTAAGCTTAAATAAGTTACAGTGAAGAATGGTCAAGAATTGACATTTTTTTAATTTAAATTATATAATAACTACTCAGGTTTAGGTCAGGACCCAAACACTGCTGTACAGTCAAAGTATAAATTATCATTTCTGGATGCTGAAAAAAAATTATTAAACCAAAAGGAACTGTAGGAAAAAAAATCCATGGCTGTACTCTACTGTTACAAAACTCTAAGTGAAACAAAAAGTACTTTTTATTAAATTTGTCTTTTCTTTCTTAAGGTCAAATCCTGTTATTTTTTCTTCTCATTGAGAAAAATAAAATCTAGTTGCCCCAATGATCTTCAGTATCTTCACTCTATATACTGAAAAGAATTGGAGGCTCAGTTTAGGAATATACCTTGGCTTCGCAGATATCCTCCATCTCCCTTGTCTGAACTCACTGACAACATATGATATATATTCCTTATATTCCTCATGAAATTCTGTAGAGCACAAAATATGCACTCACTGCAACTTCATTAGAATGTATACACTAAGGATACAGTAAAGATATCTTTAAATGAATATATGTATTTATATGCAGTTTAATAAATAAAGTATCATTCTTGACATTATTAAGAGGTAATAGAGACAAACCTGTTATAAAACCAATTGCTTAGGGGCTGGTGAGAGAACTCAGTGATTGAGAATAGTTGTTTATTTTCCAGAGATCCTAGTTTGGCTCCCAGCTCCCAAGCTCACAACAAAAGGTAATTTCAGATTTATGGTTTTTAATACCCTTTTTTTCATATATTGGAAGTACAGACAAAAAGTGAGGCACATGTATGTGCATACATACATACCTACATACTCACACAAGAAAGAGAGAAAGAGACAGGGATAGAGAGTCAGAGACAGAGGGAGGGTAGGTAAATAAAAATAAATTCTTTATTGAGAACTCATTTTCTGCTCTATGTAGAGACTTTTAACACAGACTGATTGTTTTCAACATTCTACATTCATGGTAGAGTAAAAAAAAATTACAGTGCAGAGAATTGGCTGGGTTAACTGGAGGTGTATGGGCTGGTTTTCCCTAAGGAAGGAGCTTGCTTTGGAAAGTTTGACTTCTATTGAGAGGGAAGAAATTAAGCAAAAATATAGCTTTTACACGTGTCCTCTTGTTTTTATTTAGCACCTTCCAAAATGATTATTCAGAAAATGTCTTCATTCTTACAAACCAAACTCTAGTGACCTGTGCTTCAGTTTTGTTAACTGGATTCACAAAGCCATTTCTGTAGTAGTTTCACGGGATCTCCTTCTAGGAACAGGAGATGAGTGACATTTCACTGAGGGTAATGATATTTAGCAGTTTCTCAAATTTCTGCATCAAGTTTCTGAGTTTTCTTTTAAGAAAAGCCTTTTCATATTCTGTCCTATTTAACTGACTATTTTTATGTGTCCTATTTTGTAACTGAATTGCTTGCTCTCCTGATAAATCCTGTTTTTTTAACCAGCTGTCAGGTATATAGTTTGCATGGATCATTCCTATTTTATAAGTTGTGTTTTCACACTCTTGTTTCCTGTGATGGGCAAAAGCTCTTACTTTTGATGTAATCTCATTTGCCTTTGTCTTTCATTTCAGTGGCCTTGGGTACTGCCAAAGATTCCCTTGTGCATATCAGCATCATGTACTATTCCCCTTGTTTAATTGTAGTATGTTCACAATACCAGGTCTTACGATTCAGTTTATTCACAACCACTAAACAAATGCTGGTGAAGAAATGGAAGGCACCGTATTGGGTTAATGTAAATTAGTTGAGCCATTATGAAAAAAAGTATGAAAGTTCTTAATTGGGAAACTGATGGTAGAACTACCATATAAGGCAGTGATCATACTATTGATCATATATACTATCAAATGAGATGAAATCATATATCTTAGAGCTAGCTCTACTTTCACATTACTATGTACCTACTCACATTACCCAAAATAAATGTCTATTAAGAGATGATCAGTTACACAAAGTACAGTATATATAAACAATGACTGTTCACCTATTAAAACTCAATTGCTTTTTAACAGTACAGATCAATCTGGAGAGTAAATGAAATATACCAGATACAGAACAACATGCCCCATATTATCTCACTCATAGGTATAATATAAACTTTTCATATGTTTGAAGGATGGTACAATAGAAGGTACCAGAGTTTGGAAATTTTCTGGTATGAGAGATATAGACGAATACAACGTTACACTTATGTAGGAATGATAATACATCACTCAATGGATATTCCAGTGACCCAGATTATTGAACAATATATATAACAATTAAAACAACACATTATTTACTCTCAACAACTTATATTATTGCATCATTAAAAATACATAGAGGAAAAACATTAAATACATAATAAGTCTAGAAAATAATGTTCAACATTCATATCATAATTATTGTTTATAATATGTTTTATATAGAATTAATAAAATTTACATTGACTCTTCTAAAAAAGCATTATTATCTCCACTTTATTTTTTTGGATATTTTATTTATTACATTTCAAATGTTATCCGCTTTCCTAGTTTCCCCTCTGGAAACCCCTGATCCCATCCTCCCTCCCCCTGCTTCTATGAGAGCGAGTCAGAGACAGAGACAGCAGAAAGAAAGAGACAAAGAAAGACAGAAGGACAGGTTCATTTGTGTCAGTCAAAAGAAAACAGACTTAGTTCTCTTTTTTCACCTTCATAGTTCTTGTGGTAGTCTGAATGAGAATGTACTCCATAGGCTGTTGCATTTGAACACTAATTCACCAAGTATTTGTTCTGTTTGGGGATGTCTAGGAGGCCAGGCCTCCTTGCTGATTAAAATATGTCACTGGACTCTTCCCAGTTCAATTTCTGTGTCCCGATTGCAGTTTGAGATACAAGCCCTCATATTCTATGCTGGCTACCATAACAAACCACTTCTCTGTCATGATGAATTCTTATGTCTGTAGAACCAAAAGCTTAGATAAACACTTCCTTCCATAAGTTGCCTTGGTCATGGTGTTTTATCACAGCAATAGAAAAGTGAATAGTACAATCTTGAAGATAGAACTTGGGTTGTCAGGAATGGCAACAAGACCTTTATCAGATGAACTACCTTACTTATCAAATGTGTATATTTCAGAAACAAATAATGAATACATTACAAAGAATGATATATGACAAAAGAAGATTTTTATAATTCTCATATTCAGTTCTCTACAGAAATTTATATTATCTCCAAAAGTATTAAGTACACATTTTCACCATTAAATTTTTTAAATAACCTATTTGTATGCTCTTGGCACAGAAAAATAGACATCTTAAAATAATTCTTATTTACCTTTTATGGAATCTTCTCCAAAGTGTATCTACATAATAATACTATTTTTTAAAAATACTACTTTTCTTCTAAACAAATGTTTCTTCTGAAGTATTACTTAACCATAATTGTCTTAAACAGTATACTCGGTTCCATATTTTCCTTTAAAAATTTTACTAAGTTAACCTATTCTCTGCCATACTATGTTCTGCCTCTCCGTTGTATGACAAAACAAACTCTGACTAGGGAATTGGGGTGAGGAGTGTGGGGCTCCACAGTCTGTGTTCTCCTTCACTGGACCAGAAGGAGAAACAGGGGGATCTTCGACTAAAGCTGTGGCTCCTGCCCTCCTCCCTGGATACCCAGTGTACTACTGAGAATCAGGAATGTGACTGGGGCAGGGGGATTTCCGTAGGTCTACCTTCCCATCTGGGAGTCTGTATGCCAGGCAGAAAGGGGAAGGGGAGGCAGAGTTTGGGACCAGAGGAAACAGGTCTATATGGGAGAAAGGGCCAAGTATACCACAGGTGCTAGAAGAAATGAGGCTCTTCTCAGGACTTATACACATAGCTCTTTAAAACAAAGGCCTTCTCCAAGGTGATCCTTAATGAAGAGACTACTGTTGCTTGTTCATATTGGTTTATTTGATGCTGGATATATTGGGGTATTTATACTATGATGACCCAATGCCCATATTCCTAGTGGGGTGTCATGGATACCTGTTCCAGAGCAGGTAAAGGCAGATAGGGAATGACTCCACTCCTGCTGTTCACAATTCTGAGTTCCTTCAACCTTACCATTTCTTATGTTCATTTGGTATCAAGGCTCTATATGCCCTACAATTTTCTTTAGCCATGGAGACCTGGACTAATTGATACATCATTCAAATCTACAAAAAGAAGATGGAAGATGTTAGTCTCTGGAGGTAGTAATTCTGACCCTGAAGGCATTGGACATTTACCTCTTTTCCTTACTATTAGAAACTAAAATTGTATCTAAACAAGAAAAACACATGTGGTCCAGCAATATAACAGTGTATAACTCATTTGCTTTGCAAAAACAATCTGATCTGTTGACCTTCCATAAAACATTGGATGCTGTGGTGCATATCTGTAATTCCAATACTCCCATGGTGATACAGATGACAGAGACAGGAGGAGTACTCAGTGAAGTATCAGAAACAGGAGAGATCCTCCCTAACAAGCTGGAAGAAAAGCAGTGATTCTTAGTGTCGTCTGACCTCACACATGCTGTGACATGCCCATCCCAGCACACATACATGTAACCTATAGTGATAATAATGAAGTAAACTCAGGATGTAATCCCTGTCTTTATATGGTGAATAAAATATGCCAAACATTTAAAATAGATCACATGTTATTTTGTTCTTAAAAAATAATTGTGTGGTTCAAATTAGCTTTAAGATCTTTTATTTTATTTAATCAGATAACTTTTTAGAGGTATAGATATAGAGGAAGTCATGAAAATAAATTGATGTATGCATAGTTCAGTGAGTTTCCTTTTAAACAAAACACTTTGTTTTTTA
This sequence comes from Mastomys natalensis, assembly GCA_021653895.1. NCBI lineage: Eukaryota > Metazoa > Chordata > Mammalia > Rodentia > Muridae > Mastomys > Mastomys natalensis. Next base: position 124,224 of record JAJTUV010001722.1, on the reverse strand, counting down.
GAAAATCTATTCAAACAGCAAATGGCATTAGCAACATGGTGCAATTTGTGGCGGGAGAAATATGTTTACTGAAAATTAGCTTATGCTGTTTGCAAAATGCAGGTGACCTAATTTCATGTTCCATCACCAGGAACTCACTATTTGTGGACACAGTCCTTAACCTCTGTCATTTATACTTTGCCAAATAGAAATGGGAATAATTATATATTGTGCGCCAGCAGGTGGCTGAACGTCCTGAAGTGTGAGTTGGCTCAGAGCTGTGATTCTGTGGTGACATCATGGCTAAGATTTTCATCAAATGTTTCTTCGTTGTTTGCTTTAGTTCTCATGTTCTTTTCATTTACCACTTGTCATTACTTACGAAAATGTCAGAAATATCAATTTTCTGGTATCATTATACAGAACTCAGTGCAACCACAGAGACAGCCCCTCAATGAATAAGAGCTTCTGACGAGACGGAGAATCTGTGTTTGATCCCTGAGACCCACAAGGCACAGAAAGGAAATTGTTTCTTGCAGATTGCGCTCTGACCTCCAGAGGCATGCCAATGTAATACAAAATAAGTAAAATACAATAACATTAAAAAATAGGACTCCTTCATCCATTAAAGTGTCTCTTGACAAAGAGACACTGTTAGAGAACAAAGGCAATCACTTCAGGATGTATCAGCAGCAACTCTGTTTTAGTTTGCTATTTACCTCCTTCTTCAATCACGAAAGCTCACCTCTCTTGATTTATTTTATTGCTGGACAGAGGCTATCAAATAAGAATAAGTATTTATACAGGACATTGAATTTATATAAAAAGCAAACCAAAAATAATCAGAATGACAATTTTTTTCCTATGTATTGTGACTTTTTCCATGGCAAATGATTTCGGAATTCTAGATGATAAGAGATTCAGAAAATTTGCTTTTATTTTCTATTTTTATCAGAATCCCAACTCTGAAATTTTCATCAGAAATGATAGTTTTGCCATGTTTTCACCATTTGACTTTTCACATAATGACTTATTATTTTATAATACTATTTGTATATATTGCACTGTTTCTGACAAATTGGCACCACAGCATTAGAATACTAATCATAAAAAATGCTAATATCAAAAATGCATTTAAAAATGTTTGAACCTCATACAGGAGCTCTGCCTTTATAAGACTTGCCCCCAATTCCTCTTGCATCCTCCATTTTCTGCCCAAATTTGTGACACCACCCACCTCTCCTTACACATCTACTGCCATGTTCACTTAGGGTCAGTCTTGGGTACACTTTCGCAGAACTGATTGCTTGAGCTGGGACAAACAAACAGTGTGGGAGCTCAACCCTAGAGGGGACTGCTTTTGGTTCTCTGAGCAGCAATTGATCACCTATAGCTTTTCATAGAAGAGTGGAACCATGTGGAACATTGGCTTTCAACTAGTGCTGTCTTCATGGTGGTTTGTTCAGGCCCCCACATTATTATGGTTTGTAGGTTTGTTTTCCTTGTTCTGTTTAAGGAACATTGGTAATGTGTCTTGGGTTTGAAGTTGTTACAATCTTTCTGTCCATCCTCTGTAGTGCAAAAAAAGTTGGGGATAAATACATGGAAATAGAAAATATTGGGTGTATGACTGAAGTAACTCAGATCCAATAACAAAAATGTCAAATGCCTTCTCTGATTAATGTATATCTAAATTAGTCAGATGTTATTACCCTCAAACTGTATCACCTGTATTCAATTGAGTCAGTGATCCTTTGCTTTCCCAACCCCCACCCTCAACTCCCCTTACCCTGTGACTTAATTGTGCTAACCCCTCTGGCCTAAATAGTGCTTTCTTTTAACTTCCTCATGCAAAATTTCTAGCACAGATGACACAGTGACCCCACTTTTTTAAAAAAGTAAAGGGGAGGAGATTGGGACTGCATAAGGGTATCCTGGTTCTTGGCTGGGCATGGGCCTAGAACCCCGAGACTCCAAGGGAGAAACGGCAGGAGTTCGGCCACGCCCCCAGAACTCAGGGTCCTGAAAAGCAGTCCAATCTCCATAGACCTACATTGTTCAGTCACATAGGCCATTACAGCCCCTCCCAAAGTGCACAGGTAGAGGGTGTAACTACAGGCCTCAGGCCCTAGAGATTTACATACTAATGAAGGTCAGAGGGCGGAGCCAATTAACCATTCCTCCCCAGAACCTCCCCCTTTCTCCCTCCCTACTTAACCCAGGTCTGCCCTGAGTTTGGGGGTGGGGGGGTACATCCAGATTCATCTACCATCCGCCATGACAATAAAGCCTTTTGGAACCAAGGACTTCCTCGTAACATTGGGGCCTGCCGGGCCCCGCCGCCAAGCCTCCAGCCACTGGAACCAGGGACCTTCCTCCGGTATGTGAGACCCGCTGCCTGGAAGCCTCCAGGCAGCCTCCTCCACGCGGGCCCCTGCCTCGTGGGTCCGGGACTCCACCGCAGCCTGCGCCAACGCCCGGCTCTTTGGCATCCGAGCAAAGAGGGCGAAGGAAGCTGCGGAGCAGGACGTTGAGAAGAAAAAGTAACGCGGGGTGGAGAGCTGCAATAAATTTTCCATAAAGCAAAAAAAAAAAAAAAAAAAAAAATTCCCCCCGTGTAATTATTGTGAACACCTTGCTTTGTGGTCACTGTAACATTGGGGGGTGGGACAGGGAGGAAAGTAATAGTCCACATGTCCCTGGCATTTGTTCAGAGCAGTGTGCAGAATGTAATGCTCTTTTGTAAGAAACGTTTTATGATTTTTAAAATAAATTTAGTGAATCTATTTTTGGTAGTCTTTTTTTTTTTTTCCACTATAAAGATACATATTAGACTTTCTGAAGTCCACCTACTCAAATAAAACCTTTAGTGCCTGAATCTAATTGTTTTCTCGATAGTCTCCTGTCCCACCAGGCCCAGGCTGCTGCACACTGACTTTATCCTATTTACCAGCACCTTTGCTACATTGTGAACTGCCATATTTTCTCTGCCAAGAAGGATTGTCCTGGCTCTATGACTGCCTAACTTCTCTGATGCTTTAAAGACTCAATTCAATTATCAACAGCTCCAGAACCTTCCACAGCAAGGTGTGGCCAAGTTTGGGAACTGCTCCACTGTGCTAGGAAAATGTTCTGGACATACTCCTATCAGTGCCTCCATCTCTTGAGAACAGGACTTTAATTTATTCTTATAGTTATTTATGAGCAATATTTTAGACTATTTGTTCAAACAAACTGTTTAAGTTTTGCATGTGACAAGGTATAGATGCTCATTCCTGACAGTTTTTAAGTTGTATTTGAAAATCTGCTTGGTCAAGTGTTTCGAAGGATATGCTGAAGGAATTGTTTACATGAATCAAATATTCGTGAGGTTATTTCACTGTGTTTGAAGCTAACACATTCATATCCACAATCATCATGAAGATGTGCTCCATTTGTCAGTGTGGGTTGATGTACAGTCTTTTTCAACTTCTACTGATATTTGCTGTTTCTTCCTCTTACACAAGATTCTTCTATAAGGTTAGGCATAAATGGCAGGACCTCTAGTGGTCTTGATTTAAAACCAAATTGACTTAAATCACCATGCTAAACCCTGTGACAGGGAATTAAATCCCTGTGATGTAGTGTAGGGTCTATCATCATTTCTCCACTGTATGGGCATTTGTTGTTTCTGTGTAGGTTTGCTTTTTTTGTTTGGTGTGTGTGTGTGTGTGTGTTTGTGGGAGGACATTGTTGTTTTTGTTTGTTTGCATGCTTTTGGTTTTATGGTTTGGTTTAATTTTTTTTTTTTTTTTTTTTTTTTTTTTGAGACAGGGTTTCACAGTATAGCCCTGGCTGTCGTAAACCAGAGATCAACCTGTCTAGGCCTCCTGAAAGCTGGGATTAAAGGAGTGTGCAACCACCTCATAGCTGTCTTTCGTTTTGTTCTGCTTTGTGGTTGTTGTTCTTAATATAAAAATCTTAATGCATGTGTTTTTAGTACCAGAAACAGTTTCTTTCATTAGTCTTGCAATAATAAATTTATAAAGAATATTTTAAATTTAGTTTAATATGTTTAGCAAATCGAATTGTTATTGGTTACTTAGGCTAGAGGTCAAAATGCACACTTACAGTCTTTGTTTACACCTAATGTTTTTATCTAATATGAGACAAAATATTGCACTCTGATTGGTCCAACTATCTGAAAAGGTTGTAAGAGTTTTCTGTTATTCTAGCATAGCAGGCATTTTCTTTTAAAGCTAAGTTAACACTAAGTTTTTTATTCTTTCCCTGGTTGTTCAATTGGACATGACTTAGAGCAATCCGTTTTGCAAGTTCAAATTTTTCCGTCTTGACGACTGTCATGTGCCTCAATCCCATTTTCTTCCTTATATTTTTTGATAGAAGGATGGTCCTATCCTCTCTCCTGAATGAAACAACCTTATTCATATTCTCAATGTCAACTATCTCTATTTTATTTTCTCCACATCACTCACTACCCAACATGAACCTGCATCCTAAGGGGCTATTTTAGAAATCTTGCAGATGAACATACCTTTTCTTTCTTTTCATTCTGCTCTTATGTAAGTGAAACAAGAGGCGCTTGCTCCTTAAATGAACATGTTTAACTAGTTTTTGTTTACATAAACACAGAGCACTTGAGTGGTGATTGCTGAGTCAGCAGGAACAGAATGCTGACCTGACTTTCCCAAATGTAAGCTTTCACTGGCTGTGATCTGTAGATTAGAAATGAAATATGTCTTCCAAATCAATCTGCCTAATGTTCCCTCACATTCCAATTTGTCTGTTAAGCATGTATTATTTTAAGAGAAGTGGGTAGGGTCAAAAGATAATTTTCTATTCTGCAGAATAGAAATCGATTACAAGAAAGTACAACAACAAACTCTTTTGTATTTCTTATGTATAAAGAACATCTAGCCTTCAGCAGTAGACTACTTCCCTGCATGACATATTTTACTTCTGAACAAAACCTGTTTTGCTTGTGTCTTTACATCCATCTGTACCTCTGTGGCCAAGTGTTCTTCAAGTTTCATGGTCTGACTTGCTTTGAATGATTGAAAGTTAGCTAATAGACTAAATCGGAGCCTGAAAGGCAGCTCCTCGCTGGGGAATTGGTTCTTTTGTCTTCATTACATCCATCATAAGTGTGAGCCATAGGCCACTGTTCCAACTTTCTCTAGTCTCAGACTTTAGGTGTATTCTTTCAAAAATCAATCATTTAGGAGAATAATTTTAATGCTACCATGTGTGAAATATAAATGCTAATGTCACAATTTCAATGAAATTTGACATAGGATTTACATGCTCTCTTTATGTTGTCATGCAAATTAGCATTTGATTATAATTGTACCTCCTTCTTAGATATTGTGTCTGAATTCAGGTCACTAGGCATATGAAAGAAAGTTGTTTTGTAGTTAAAATATTGAAAATATATTTACAAGGACTCTATCTCCTTAGCAGAACTAAGTTTAAAAACTTAAGATCTCTGTCTCTCTGTCTCTCTGTCTCTCTCTCTCATATTCATGATAATACACACATATATATATATATATATATATATATATATACACACTCAGCACAGGCTTATGACAAATCTGTCACCTTAATGTGTATTTCTATTTCTGCTTTTAGTTATAAATGTTAGCACTCCATTCCTCCTCATAAAATGATACTGACCATACTATCTGCAAAGAAATCTTCCTCCCTCCTACAAAAAAAAATTAAATTAAATTAAATGAAATAAAATGACCCCTATTTAAAAAAAAAATTAAAAAAAATCTTAATCGTTTTATGTAGGCAGCCGTGTTTACGGTTGCAAAGTCGTATGACTAGCACCTGACAATGTAAGCAGCTGGCTTCCAGAGTGGCCAGCTCAGCTAAACTGGTAAACAAGTCCTTTGTGCATGCCTCGTGCCCCTCCCGAGTGGGCTTATGCTAATGAGGTATTGGCAGCTTAACCTATCCTGAGAGGACACATCACCCAGCCCGCCTAGGGCAGTTATATAAGCAGCTAATTTCTGCTGCTTGGGGTCCCCGGCCATACGTCCCCGTCCAGTTCCCCGTCCCTAAGTCAAGAGTCGTTCCTGGAATAAAGCTGATTGAGAAGGATCCGACCGTGTTGTGTCTTACTTGCTGGCCAAGGCGGACGCGACAGTTTTATACTTCCCCCATTCTTTGGTTCACTTGTCTGAGAACCTATGCTACTCTGGCATGTTTTTCTTGTGAGATGAGAGTTTGTTCCCCTTTGACCTCTGAATTTCCTTTTCTTTTTATACAAGATTGAAAGCACTATATTTTACACGCAAAATAATCTTATAGTCTATGTTTTGTCTATTTGTTCATTCTAAAGGTGGAAAAACAGTAAAATGTGTGTGATAATATGACTGTACATCTGATCCACTATGTAGATAATTATTACACAACTATGATAATACTTTTTCACTTATCCATTGCTCTTTCTGGGGCTTCAGATTGGCATTTGCATCATTTGGCTAATGTTTTTACAGCATGAGTGCTTGATAGGCTGAAAAGGATTGGCATAAATCAATTCAAAGTTAATGCCTAATTTTGATAATAAGAAGATTGTAAAGACCAGCAATGTTCAATGATTTATTTTCCCAAATGAGTCTCTAACTCTCATAAGCATATTTCAAATAATATCATCATTTCCTATATTAGAATATAATTTAACTTTGTACAAACAGGCAAATCATGATCAACACAGGGGAAAAAAAGTTATTTCTACATCAGTGTGATTTATGTCACATTAATTATTAGGTATGATTCATGCATTCATAATCCTTGGTGTACTTACAATACAGATGCTAGTCAAGCTTTGTATATACTGTTAAAATGTTGTTACAGTAAAGACTTTTGAAGCATCCTTCTCCCAATAATGCCATTCACATTGGCCAACCCCTTTAGAAGGCTTGCAAGGAACAACCTGATTATCTCATTCCACCCGGTACACGAAGAAGCACAGCTGAGGTAAACACTTGTCTTTTGTTGCCACTTCCTATGGAGCTTTAGTTCCTAAGAGTGCTGTGCCTTTTCACTAGCCTGACTTCCTCAGAGGCACCATCCTCTGGCCTCATATTCCTCAGGAGCCTTCTCAAATGAATCAGCAGGAAAGCTCTATATTCAGAAGCTCCTGGGTCGTCTAAATATGCATAGATGTCACACTTGATTGAATTTCTGGCCTGATTCCAGAATTCTAAGTCAAAAATTATTTTTCCTCAGAATTTTAGGTGCCATAAAGCACACTTTCTAATACATAGGACATGTAATGTGAAATATGATCCATCTTTGAACCTAAGAATATTATGGGTCAGTAATATGTTTATGAATATTCAGGACCAGGAGTTTCAGTGAAGAAGACAAAACTCACAGTCATCATTCATCTCATTGTCTTATTTCTGCCTATAGCAATAGGCATTCGCTATTCCATAATGGCCTACTCAATAGTAACTTTATAAATAGTTTCTTTCCAGAATCTTATCAATGACCATTAGGAATTGGCTATTTTACTAACATCTCTGATATACAAAGAGTAGGACATTATAGATAAAATATACTCTAGAAGACAAGGAAACAATTTGACATTTTGAAAACCGCCTTGTGTACACACACACAAAATGTGCTCATTCTTCTTATATTTTATCTTTTTAAACTTTCAGAAACACTGTGAACAGAGTTTATGCATTTGAACCTCTTACAGAACACAAACAAAGAAACAATGAAAAAAAACCCAGCAGCAACAAAATGAAACCAAGAGATGAAGGTGAAGGTACTGTGTGGTCACACAGAGAGATTGCAGTTGAGAACGAAAGCGTAATGTCCTTTTCTGTAGCTTCAGACCACATTAAATTATGTCCCCCTGAATATGTAAAATGTAACAATTAATGAGATCTCTTCCCAGCCTCAAACTTCCAATGGTAATGGATGCTGAATATTTCTATCATGTGATCAAACTCCATCATTTTTGCTCAACAAAGAGATATATCTGAGTTCTCTCTCTCTCTCTCTCTCTCTCTCTCTCTCCTCTCTCTCTCTCTCTCTCTCTGGATAGTTCCTGAAGATCTCCTCTTGGTGGGCAGTAATTTTTCAGTTTTTATTCTAGCCAAATTAAGATGCTCATGTATTCAAATGCACATTTTAATGTTAATTGCTTAATGAGAAATGAGCTCTTCGAAGATTTTTCTTTTAAATCTCAACCACCTAAAGTTTTGACCATAAGAGGCCAATTAGCACAAATTGAAATACTACTGCACACATATTGATTTGACTATGCAGATACAAGACACGGTAATACAACTTACTGAGATTCAATTTATGGTTGAAACTGGCTTTTATCCCACAATACAAAACTAATTGGGAAAGTCAAGCAGTGAAGACCACACACATAAGGACTTCTAGAAGAAAATAGAAATAAATGATACCAGAATAAATCTGGGATGGCATTTCGCTCTTGCCATATTTTGAACCAATGTTAGATTTTACAAAGTAATGAGACTGTCAGTTACAACAGGAAGGCCTTGTTCTGTGCAAGACTGGAAGACTGTGGGTATTGTACCTGTTGTGGCACACCCATGGCACTTTCAGGGTAGACCCAGGAGTAAGGGCATACCACAGTATCAGGGGAAGGGTTGGACCATTCCTGGAGTCAGTCAAGTGAGTACATTTAGCCTACAGTAAACAGCAATTCCCATTGTCTCTAATGAACTCAATAATTAGCATTGGAACCTTGGTATATAGATTCTATTATTGATTAAACATTTTAATCTATCTTTGTGAGAAAAAGCTGTGCTACAGGTAAGTGTAAGAAGGATCCAATGAAATGTTTAATAGGACTGTCTAAAAGGACTCCATGAAATAAATGCCCTGAGAACTTTTTTTTTTTTTTTTTTCAAAAAATGAACATAGGAATGGTGAGACACTCCACTAGATAAAGAGTTTTGCCATAAGTTTGAGTTTGACCCAGGTCACACATTTACTGTGGCATGTCTGCATGGCTTGAGTGTACACAGAAACACACACATACACACACACATAAACACACACACAAGCACACATGTGCATAAATAAATAAACCTGACTACATATAATTTCAAAACAATTGTAGTGAATAAAACATGAACAATATGTTTTAGTTTTTTTAATTGTGAGTTGTCTTATTCAGTCAGCAGCAAGGTTATGACATTCAGTACTTCTCTCCAAAAGTCCCTCATGTATTATGAAATACCTTCTCCGGTATCTCCAAATAAGAGATATGTAGAAGGTAGTTCATATTAATGTGAAGGCTTCTCTGATACTAAAATTATGGTTGGTGTTTTTGAGATTACCAAGTGTAGTGATTTTAAAATCACTACATTCTTATTAATAAGAATGCCCATAGGCTAGTATAAGAGAATTCTTGATCCATAGTTATTAGAACTCTTGAGAAGGATTAGTACGTATGACCTTGTCATAGGAGATTTGTCACTGTGGGTGAGATTTGAAATTTCAAAAGCCTGTACCAGACTCTCTCCCTCTCCCTCTCCCTCTCCCCTCTCCCTCTCCCTCTCCCTCTCCCTCTCCCCTCCCTCCCTCTCCCTCTCCCTCTCCCTCTCCTCCTCCCCTCCTCCTCCCCCTCCCTCTCCCCCTCCCTCTCCCCCTCCTATCCCCTCTCCCTCCCCTCCTCTGCTGCCGGTGAATGTGAAGTTCTTGGCTTCTGATTCAGAGCCTTGACTGTTTTCTTCCCACCATGATGAACATTGTCTAACTATCTAAAACTTTAAGAAAGCTCCTGATTGAGTCCAAGTTTGAATAACTGGTCACATTTAAGAAAAATACAGGAGTCATTATAACTTCTCTTTTTGAATCTCTGTCCCACAAGGTCTAAAAACTTGAGACAAGGTAACTTGTCCCATCTGAGATATAGACAAGCAAAGGTGGGTCAAGAACATATGTCCAATACAGCTTCTCAGTCACCATTGTCAGGGCACTCAGCAAGCTCACAAGTCAGCATCATTCTTTGTCCCAGCATCAGCATGTCTCACTAATCACTCTGGCAGCACCATGCTCCTTCAGCATCCTGCAGGAAAAACACAAACAAGCCCTCTTTCCCTTATTAGATACCTGATAGGGATTATGCCATATGCTAGTAAGTGGATCCTTCCTTTTCATCTAGACATAAGTATGCCTAGTTGTAGGGTGCCATGTAATAAAGAAAAGAAAGATCAACTAGACTTAACTAAAATAAAAAAATTATAAACTTAAAAAAAGGACAGCTTCTTTATAAACAATTTATTTATAAACCAATTTCTGTATAAACATTGCCTTGTCTTTAATGGCTTTGTACCAATGACTAAGACAGTAATCATCCTTTGTGCCTCGTCTTTCTCCAAGCAGGTAGACTGGCTACCTACTACTACAAATACAACAGTTTAAAATAATTCCCATTCAATATTTCAGTTTCTATAGATCAGGAAGGTGATGATGATCATATCTTCACTGATCCATCAGTGTCAGCATCACTACAATTCTGCCTCAGACGTCGAATCAGGGCAGGATCTGCTCAGCTCACAAAGTCATTTTGTGCTAGTAGTGGTTGGAGAATTCACTTTCTCATAGGCTGAAGATCTGAAGGCCTATTTTCTCCTTAGCTAGTCATATCGTCCCAGATTTTTTTTCATGTTGGTGTGAAAAAATGTTCTGACAAAAACACTACAGGAAGGGATTCCTTCAGTTCATGCATGGGTCTAGATTGCAGTCCGTCATTGTGGGGAAGCCAAGGCAGTAGAAATTTGAAACTGCCAAAGTACATCCAGAGCTAAAACCAGAGACAGGATGAATGCATGCATACTCATGGTCGGCTCACTCTCCTTTTCCAAACAGTTCAAGACTCAAATCTGAATGCTGTTACCCACTTTTAGACTTAGTTGGTAATCAAGTTAATTCCCTGCAGACATATCCACAGGCTAAACTGATCTAAGCAATCCATCATTAAGAATCTTTTCTGAGAAAACTCTCAATGGTGTCATTGGCAGCTAAAAGTAACCACCAGATAAATATTGCAGTTGCTTCATCAAAGCCTGAAAGTAGTCAATAACCACAAGAGTTATACCTTATTGCCTTGGTCATATTAATCTTCAGAAAAGAAGGGAATTCCAGTGGTGTGTGAAACCCAGGGGACTGTCATTTTAAGGACTATTAGCTAGTAAAACAATATATAGTATGCAATAGTTATTGCCTATTATTATTTCTGCTAACAATAATATGTGTTTGCATAGTATGTCCCTGATAAAACATAAAGTAGTTAATATCTTACTCCATTTGATATTTTGCAACATGGGTAGATAACTAAAATATATTTTATGCTTTTTTCAAATATGAAGATAATGGTTATCAGAAGTTAATTTTAACATTATTGTTATTGTCGTTTAGTAGTAGTAGTGATAGTGGTGACGGTGGTGGTAGCAGTGTGGTGGTGTCTGTGTAAGAAGTACCGTAATGCAGAGGACAACGTCCTAGGATCATTTCTCTCCTACTACCTTCACATGGGCTCCAGAGTTTGAACATGGGTCTTTAGACTTACAGAAAAATACCATACCAAATGAGCCTGAGACATCTTGCTGGCAATAAAATTAATTTTACATGCAGCTATTTGTTACTAAATCTCAAAGGAAGCAGGATCAAGGACAGAAAACACACAGGAAAATGTTCAATGAAGCATCTTGTTTTATACAAAGATGAGCTTGTGCACAGAGCTCATACATAAGCTATGTTACAGCACTGTAGGACATCTTTAAACAAGAATATAAATAAGGAAAAAGCTTATTAAGGCTCAGCAGAAGTTCCTATATTCTAATAATACCTGAGATCAAGGGCTTCATTCTCATGTGACAGAGCTTGGAGTGGTAACGATTTAGCAGCTGGTGGGTGAGAGGAGGAGCATGGGAAGGCAGGATGATTGTTGGAATGAGCCCACAAAGATTTCATAAATAAAGATCTTGGGGCTTGGTGTGCAGTATTTAGAGGTGACCTGGACCCGTAAGAGTGGAATCCAATAGAGGATAATCAAGTCATTTTAGGTGAAATCTCAGAAGAACTTGATTTAATTCTTGGGATATTTTATAGACTTAATTTCCCCAAAGGGGATTAATTTTACTCCTCTGAAATTCTGGACATCAGCTTCCAAAATTAAAAGCTATATAATTTTTTTTTCTTTATAAAATACACAGCCTGTTGTGATTCATTATAAGAGCACGAATTTTGACTGTTCTAGGGAACTCACAGTAGAAGCTTTTCCTCTGCTTCTGTTTCCTCTCCCTTTGTTCTTTGCCAGTGATGTCCTCAAGACAGTGAGATTTCTTACATGACTAAGGGATTCCAAAAGCAAATAATCTCACATAAGATAAATTACACACTAAATGGATTTTTTTTCTTTTATGTTATCATTTAAAGTCCCCAAATGCTACTTCCAACTTTGAAGAAGTTACAAAAGCTTGGTCAAGTTCAAGGAAAAGGATATGGAAAACACTCCTTTCATGGAAGAAAGGTAAAAATTAAATTTGGGTCTTAAACTGTCACACCGTACTCCTATATGTAATAAGATAAAAATATCAGCAAACCCTGCTGCCTTCGTCTTTTATTTTATGCATTCTTTTTGGATTATCCCTAGATCTCTCATTATATTAATTTATATATTACTAAGTCAGAACTTTTCTTCTACATTCACAGGTTTCTCAGTTTTGTTCAATATTTTTTCATGGGTGATCTTCACAGTGAATTCAGAGAGTTCAAAGCATGAGAGGCACCATTAACTGAGGCCACTGTACCTTCAAATCTGCACACATCTCTTTTATCATGCTTTGACCGGTGTTTGTCTCATCTCTCTCATGTCCTCATTATTTCTCTTGACTGTAAAGATCTAATGCGTCAACAAACTGCTGGGATATCTAAAGCACACAGAAAGTGTCAGTAAACAAGGACTCAGAGATTTATTTTCTGGAAATTTCCAGAAGTAAAAGTTGAGAGAAAAAAAATAGAGTGTTGCCTTCAGTGACACAAGACAGCATAAGCTTTGAGCACATGTTCTTTCTTTCAATAGGCCAAATAGCCTAAATGAGAGGAAAAAAATCATCATTAAATATATTTTAATTCCAGTATCTAGCTGTGATCATTACTTCCCAGTTTTATTGGATCTGAGATCAACTAAGAGACATGCATCTGGGTAGGTTTCTGAGGGCATTTCCTTGATGAATTAATTGAGAAGGAGAGACCCTCCTAGGCAGTCGGCTGCACCATACATCAGTGGCCTAGATGTAAAAAAGTCTAAAGAAAAGCAGAGATTGTTGTTTGCTTGCCTTCCTTTGAGGACATGTTGGCAAATGCATATACTCTGTTGCTATTGCCCTTTCCATCCTTGTGAACATCAGAACCCAGCTTCCTCTGACTTCCAACATGAACTGAAAGCCAGTGCATCTCCAGGAATCCTTCAAACCTTCATCCTAAGACTGGGACTTCAGGGACATTCCGCTACATGAACTGTGCAGCTTCTGAATACTCAGTCTCTCTACTATCTAGATCACCATGGTTAGAAGTCACAGTCTGTATTTTGTAAGCCATGCTAAAACTGCTGTGTGTAATATTATGTATTTGTGTGTGTGTGTGTGTGTGTGTGTGTGTATTATTAGTTCTGTTCTTCCAGAGAATATCAACTATTAAGAAGTTTTTATATAAAAGAGCTACATGATTTTCTTAATTTATTAAGCATAATAAATATCATGGAATTCAGCACTAGAATGTATACCTTAATAGAAACATGGGGTAAGTTGGACAAATAGTGTGATAAGTCTGCACTGCTTGCAAGTTTCTTTTTCTCTGCCTCTATATTTTCCCTGTTCTACAAATTCATTTTTCAATTTTAAATAAAATATGATTTTCTTCTGTTGATTGAAGATCATTTCCAAGTTAAAAACAAAAAAAAGCATAAAACCCCACCAATGCCCTTCATTTAGGTTTGACCAGAAACATAGCTGCAGTTAAAGAAATTAGGTCTTTTTTTATGTCTTGCAGTGAGGGAATATGCATTCTGTGGAAATCCTCGGGCTTTGTATTAATGTAGTTCAGAAAGACTAATTACAGACCTAAGGTTATGTTAATAAGCTTTGAACAAAGTTTTAGGAGCGAAGCTTAGCTCTGCTTGGATGCTATTATGAACAGAGCTAATGGCATACGTGCTGATACCTGTAACTGTTATCTGAAAAGAAGGAAGAGTGGGCCATTTCTTAAGTTATAACAGAGAATCAGAGGCACTCATTAGAGAAGACAAGGAATTATTTGGTCATGATTTGAATGACCATTTGAATGTCTGAAACCATCTACATCTCACAAGGATGGATGGTAAAAATTCAAATTGTTACTGCCATTAGGAAAAACACTTAGGCACTTTCTTAAAACAGTATTCTTATCAAAAGCCATTCTAGTTCATTAGTAGTTATCAAAAGGAGTTCAAAATATAGGTTCATATACACATTTACACATGAATTGCATAGCGGCTTTATTTCTGTTTGTTAAATGGGGGAAGCTCCCAAGACGCCAAGAAGAAAGCAAACAAAACAGAGACTGATGAAGGAAAAGAACAAGCTGATTTCATTTTCTTACTGTTATAAATAGAAATGTAATAGACATGGATGTGGGGATGAGAGAGAGGACTCAGTAAATTTCTTGGCTTGGCAAGTATAAGAACCTGGAATTTTGAGGCCCAGAACTCTCATAAAGCTGGACATAGTATCATACATCTGTAATTGCAGACATGCTATTGTGAGATGTGGGAAAGGTTACAAAATCTTGCTCAGAAGCTTACAGACATCTAAACTGGCATACAAAACAAGATACCCTATTCCAAATAAGACAGAAATAACGACTGACATGTGACATTATCCTCAGATCTTCACATATGCAACATGACATGAAGCTTCCATATGTGTGTGTGTGTGTGTGTGTGTGTGTGTGTGTATAATCAAAATAATTTAAAACTATAAAATAAAATAAGACTAATAATTGAACATGTGTCGAGGTATACTTCTGTGGCAATAATAGAATTCTTATGACATATGCTCAGTAGTGATAGGGGCCAAATGGTTTCTAGTTTATTCAGTTATCTTTATGCTGATTTCCGGGGTGGCTGTTGGTAGAAAATAATCAGGCTTCCAAGGGATAATAATAAAAATATAACAAGATAAAAACTAACATCAAAATTGGACAAAACTAATATGAAGAAAAATGCCCAAAAAAAAGTACAAGAAACAGATATAGGCAAAGAGACTCACTCATTCTCACACTCAGGAATCCTGTAAAAATACTAAACTGGAAGCCACAATACATGTGCAAAATACCTGTAATGTAACATAAAATCACAGACACACACACACACACACACTCAATTAGGGTAGAATTTTAAAAAGAAAAAGAAAAATCCCTGATGTGACACACTATTCTTTCTTCAGTACAAATGTATCTGCTTTAGAAAATGACACAACAGTGTGTGGGGTAGGTGGATGTAAATTACCATTTTTTCTGTGAACTATATTTGAATTTTGATTATGTACTTTGTTATGTTTCTGCTGATGGGATTTTAGGAATCAGCAAAAGGAAATAATATTTTGGACACACTGTAGTTTCCTTGGCAACACTAATATTGTAGAACACTGATCCATGTTGATAAAATGGCATATCCTCTGATGGGTGATGCAAAGAGGCCTGCAGTCAAAATGGCTTGGTGAGTTCCAAGCCCAGGTCAAACTGTGGGATGTCACTGCATCATGATTGCCCCATTACTTGATTAAGATATGCTTAGAATCAATATCAATCTCAGAAATCATGTCTATGGAGTACTAGCTTTGCCTTCAAGGAGGCCTGAAAGAGGCAAGAAAATAGTTGATGTAAATAACTCATTATGTGGGATATGATAGTATGCGAGAATGAACAACAGGGAATCAATCAATATACAGTTGACCAGAGCCCTAACCTAGGGTGGTAGAGCATCTTACAAAAATACCACTCCCCAAAAATACTAACTGGGTGAAGAAAGAGAGGTAGATTCCTAAACATAAAATTTTTGAAGTGGAAGAATGAAAACCAAACTGCAGGAAATTTATTAGTGTGTGTTCCACTGATAATCAGAGCTGGAGACCTGTAGTAACTACAGAAAGATGCAGAACAAATGGCAGGGTGGGGTGTGTGTGTAAAACCATCATCTAGAGTAACACTGTGAAATTAACTTTCAATGATAAAAGACTACTCCACTTATCATATGACAAAATGATTAGAGAAGTCAGCAGAACTGAGGAGAGAGAAGAAGTGAAAAAATTATTGTAACACAGTTGAAAGAGAAACTTGACAAAATGAATGAGTAGAGTTCCAATTATATTGACTTAGATGCTTTGGTGGAGGGTAAAATATATCCTTTGTCAGTGAGTGAATGAATGAATGAATGAATGAATATGATGGACCAACCAATGAAAAACTGATAAGGGCTCTGGATAACGAACTTGAAGTACTATACATGATTATATCAGTATATGAGAAGTGCTTGAAGTCATGAATTTAGGAAGCTAGCAGTTGCTATGAGACTTCTTTACCAGACATGGATCACATCACATACAAGCAAGATAATGTAGATCCTATAGCCAGTCCTTGGTCTTGATGTGGAAACAGAACTATATTATCTGAAGTACTGAATTTTGGCATTAGTATTTAAGGGCAATTTCTCTACACAACTGCAAGGTATTAATTATCGCTGAATGTCTGAAACTCTTACAAGAGAGTCTCACAGTCAGGGATAATAATCACTATTCTAATGGTAGATGTCATTTAAAGTATCAAAGGGGAAAATATACCTTGATGGTATACATAGGAACAAAAAAAATAGGCTGGCCTATAAATCAAAGAGATGCACCTGCCGCCTCTCTCTGCCTCTGCCTCGCCTCTCTGCCTCTGCCTCTGCCTCTGCCTCTGCCTCGCCTCTCTGCCTCTGCCTCTGCCTCTGCCTCTGCCTCTGCCTCTGCCTCTGCCTCTGCCTCTGCCTCTGCCTCTGCCTCTGCCTCTGCCTCTGCCTCTGCCTCTGCCTCTGCCTCTGCCTCTGCCTCTGCCTCTGCCTCTGCCTCTGCCTCTGCCTCTGCCTCTGCCTCTGCCTCTGCCTCTGCCTCTGCCTCTGCCTCTGCCTCTGCCTCTGCCTCCTAAATGTTGAGATTAAAGAAGTGTACTATCACACTTGTCTATTTATTTAATTTTAATGATGAAATGCTCCATGAGATCAGCAATCCTGAGCTCTAATTCTAATCAAAGCATCCATCATTAGGAATGACACAAGCTAAAGTCTTTTGGGAAGAGGAATCTCTTTTGATATAAATGCCTACAGACAAGTGTATAATGCATTTTTTTGGTTAGTACGTGATGTAGAAAAGATCAGTTCATTTTGGACAGTGCCATGTCATGGTAGGTGGTCCTGAGTTGTATAAGAAAGCAGGTGAATCATGCCTTTGGTCACATTCCAGTAAACAAAGTCACTCTATAGTCCCTGCATCAATTCCTGCCTTCATATTCCTGCCTACAGTTTCTGCTCTGATTTTCTTTATTGATGGAGTATCCTGAGTGCTCTAAAAGGACATAAACCCTTTCATCTGTGACTTGCTCCTGGTGATGGTTCTTCATCACAGCAATGAATATCCTAAGATAATCATTACCATGTTAGTTCATTTCATTTCATGTGAATCCATTCACTATTTTATTGCTTTCTCTGACAACTAATTTTGACAGGGGTAGGGGGCAAGACAATGACTGTGTGTAATTAAGAACATGCATGTGCCATAGTGCAGATGTGGAGGTAGTGAAAGAACAGCACTGGCTATTGTTTGTCACCCCAAGGCAGTGTCTTACACCTGTTTCGGTGCTGTATACACCAAGGTACCTATAATAAATGCTTTCAAGGTCTCCCTTACCTATGTCTCCCATCTTCCCTGAAGCACTGAGAGTACAGATGCTTGTCTTGTTTCTGTAGGTTTTTGCATGGAGACCACTCTCCAACATTATTTATTTTTTTAAAATTTTTTGACAAAAGTCAAACTTGTATTCAAGCTATTTTAATCACAATTCCCACCAATTAGCTTTTCCCATCCTCCCTCCTATGGAATCTCTTCTTCCCAGCTGGTATACATCTTCCTCTCATGATTTTTTTTTCATTCTATCCTTTCCTTTTGGGTTCTTAAACTTAAGAAAATAAATAAATAATACACTTTCTGAAACTTTTCTTTGAAAGCATTAGTATTTCTTCTGCTTATTTTTCATTATATCATGGACTCATATATAGAGTATAACTATTTTTGATATTTATTTATAATTTTTTCATGGGTATGCATATTTTACAACATGTATTTCTATGCACAGGTTTTCTGGGTGCACAGGAAGTCTTAAAAATTGTCACCCAAACTCCTGAAACTGGAGTTATAGAGTCTTATAAGCACCTGTGTGTGTGTGTGTGTGTGTGTGTGTGTGTGTGTGTGTGTGTGTTGGGAACTGAACCTAGATCATTTGCAACAACAGCAAGTGATCTGAACGTCTGAGCCATCTCTCCATCCCAGTGATTGGTAAAATATGTTTAAAAATAGAAAATTCCAGTTCTTATCAGAGTGGCTTCTTGGTCATATCTACTCTTCTCTCTTAGTCATTAATCTAGTGGTGAAAAAGGTTTTCCTTCTACTTGACAAGCAGTAAATTGTGTGGGTCTCAAAAGCTTACAGCAAGTATTCTCATTACTTCAGTAGAGGCTCCTAGCATAAGCATTTTATTTCATGGTCACTGGTGTTTTTCTGGTTTTTGGATGCCTCCTGTCTTGTGTCTTTAGACACAGTATAACAATAGCAGTTCATATGTTCAGATTCTGCCAATGGCAAAACTCTGATCTTTTACAACTTTCCTTACTTGTGAAATGGCTTGAATTCATTTTCAGTAGTCTTTTATTGTTGCTGGTCTTAAACAAATAAAATCTCCTTTTCAGCAAAATTCTACTAAAAGGCATAATGTATGACATTCCAAAAGTGTGCTCTTGTGTCTGAGAAGGGAGGGCTCCCTCCAGGCTCCCTGAGGCAGCTTTCTCTATCCTACACAGCTTACAAGATGCATGGTCTCAGAAGAACACAGCTGGGAAAGCGTCAGACTAGACTTGGCTCTCATCACCTTCATCTGTAGCCTCACTCATTTTTGTTGCTAATGTGGGTGACTGAAAACTTGTAAAGGAATACCAAATACAGAATTTATGTAGATGTGTTTGAGGTACAATGTGCATAGATTAAAGACAGAGAAACATCCAATCAAACAGACTGCTAAGATTTCGGTGCAGATCCCAAGATATGACTTTTTCTGTATCTACCAGAAACATAACAGAAACTCCTCCATGCACTGAAGGAAATTATGCCCTTTCAAATATTAAATGTCATCCATAGAAATGCCAGGCACCATTAAATATGGAGAGAGAAAATTGGAAAAGATTGCAGAGTTTTATTATTCTCCTTTTTTTTTTTTTTCAAGTCACTTGTGCATGCATCTTATTTTAAAAGAAACCCCCTCTGCATCTATGCAAGAGTCATTCCCGGCGCAGCTGTTGTAGAGATATGACAGGCCTGGATATAGTGTTGATTGAAGAGTAGGATTTTAGTGCTGTTTGATTTGCTTGTGTTTTAGACTGTGTGGTTAGTGGGTTTTATAGAGGATGTTCCAGTTCTCTGAATATTGTCCAGCAAGATGCAGCACAATACATCTTTAAAACTCTATTTGCTTAGAAATAAACAGCATGCTGAGACTTCCACTAGGACCCAGTGCAAAAATATTTTGTGATGAAGTTTTCAATCATAGCTTTACGGAACATACAGAGAAAGAAGTTGCAGTGTTGTGAAATTCACCTGACAAATTGAGTGCCTCCAGTGGAGGAGGCAGAAGAGATGATGCTAGGTCCTCATTGTTTACTGCGGATCGTAAGAATTAATAATGGATACCCTGATGATACATTATTAATCAGCCCTGACCTCAACAGTATAAGACTGTAGAGGTCATCAAAGCTATCTTTTATTTAAAACCTGGCATCTGACAACTAGACAAAAAAAGAACAAAGCCAGCTAACTGGATACTAAGTAGGAAAGATAATCCCTTTCTGAGATCAAGTTTTTGTCTGGACATATCAGTAAGTCTTTCTTCTGGGGAGTCGCATAAAAATACACTATGGGCTGGACAAATGGCTCAATGGAGAAAGGTAATTGTTCCACAAGCCTGGCAAACTGAGTTCGAACCCGGGAAACGTATAAAGAAGAAGAAGTAAAAACTTATTTTAGAATTGCCATCTAGCCTCCACACATATGCTGAGACATGCTCATATACATGTATACACCTACACAATAAATAAATACAACTTTAAAGGAAATGGTGTCAATAGCTTCTCTAGACTGGAGGCTGCTGCTTTAGATCAACGATGGAATTCTCTCTGTTCGGTGTCATCAGTAGATTGCATAATTTCCAAATGGGTTGATACCTAACTTTTTGGCCAATCATCAGCAAATAATTTAATTTCAACTTGAGCAAGGGACATTCCTGCTGTTACACCTGTTGCTTTCTTTTTCTTAGATTTGGAGAATCTTTTGGTGTCAAGAAGCATTGGACAAATTAAATTCTTTCTCCTAGGCTAATTGTTTTCAGAGAAACATGTTTCATTTTAGTCAGTGATCATTTACATTTCTTTAGGTTCCCTCAGCTCTTGGTATAGTCTCACTAAGCTGGGGACAGGCCTCTATATTTTATTCCTCTTTGTTTCCTATGTATCTTCAGTGACATAGCAGTTTTTGTTATAGCTTAGTGAAGTAATAGAAGAAACATGGTAAACAATGGGCTGGGGAGGTAGCCAGTAGTTACAAGCTTTCAGTACATACTTGGAGAGGCCCCAAGTTTAGTTCTCTGTATCTATATGGGGCAGTTCACAACCACCTGCAACTCCAGCTTCAGGAGATCCAACACTCTTTTCCTCTCTTCACAGGTACTACAGTCACAGACATACACACAAAAATAAACAAACAATTTAAGTATTAGTGAAAGAGCAAAGTATATTAAAAACAGATATTGACATAAAATCTTCTAAATTTTAAAGTTCTTCCACAATCCTTGCATAAAACATGGTCACGTTTGTCACAGCAATACTCTATAAAGCTGTTACCAATTTCTGCCTCAGTTAGTGTTTCCAATTGCATTGAGTAAAATCATGACCAAAAGGCATATTGGGGAAGAAGGGTTTAATTCATATGGTAACTCTCAGGTCATATTTCAGCACTCAGTTCAAAAATTCAAGGCAGACACCTGGAGGAAGAAAATGAAGCAGAAACCATTTAAGAACTCTACTTTCTTCCTTGCTCTAGAAAGCTTGCTCAGCCTACTCTCATAAACATTTCAGGATCACCTGACCATTGTGGCCCCAGCCACAACGGGCTGCCTGCCCCATTAATCAATAAACAATAAAATGCCTTACAGAATTTTCTAAAGATAATCTAATTAAGGCATTTTCTCAACTGAGGTTTCTCTTAACAAATCACTCAAGATTGTGTCAAAAGCCAACCAGAACAATATACAAAAGTGTTCTCCATAGCGCTGCCTTTTAATCTTCTTAAGAAAACTTCATATTTTGTAGTGATTTATGGTTGGGAGAACAAGGGGGAACCATAGGAAATCTTCACAGAAAAAGCTATGACCACAAGTTAACATGGATTATAAAAGTTTTAAGTAAAAGCCTTTTGGTCTTCCTTCTTATAACTCCCATAATTGATAGTATTCTATAGTGTGTGTGCATACAGACATAAGACATGCAAATAAAGTACACATATACATGAACATACACATTGAAGTGGTTTCGGATTTTCTAGCCCTCCTTAGTTTTATGCAGGCAACTGAGATAATTGTTAGAAGCTGATGTGTTTAAATTACCAGTTAAGTAAAATAATTACACAGTATCTACTAAAAGAAATATAAGATGTGATTTCAAATAATTGGTACTGTTATCTGAGTGTGATGGCACATAGTTTTAATCCTACCACTTGGGGAATCACAGGTAGATATCACAGGTAGGTAGAAGGTGGATCTCTGTAAGTTCAACACCAATCTGATCTGTTGCACACTATATATATATATATATATATATATATATATATATATATATATATATATATATATTGTGTGTGTGTGTGTGTGTGTGTGTGTGAATGCAAGCAAGTTTAGGACATTTTAATCTCTTGAAACTCATAACAATTTGTGAAAACTTCAGAATGGTATAAGTTCACTATGGTGGTTCCCAAGTTATGTCTTCTATTGGGATCACTAAGACCCTTTAAAGGATATTGGTGGCTTTTTCTTATTCCCAAACATCTTGTCATGATTGCAAGAACTGCAAGTGCAGTATCTCAAAAGCTGCTAATATAGGTTTCAAGACCTATAGGCCTGAAGGTCTTGAAACCACTTCTCCAGAAGACATTTTCAAGTCTAAGATAGCTGGTATGTTTTCCGGGCATTAGGCTTTATCACTGCCACTGTTGCTGCAGCTATGAATCCTACTTTTATAATCACTATTATACACTGAACATGTAAACCACTATTATGAACTTTGTAAGTAACACTAGGTCACTAATCATCCCGAGCACTGGGCACAGAAACCTAACATTAGAAAAGAGGAAGAATTGTTAGGCAGCTCTGAAATTGATTTGCTCACCAGTGGTTAAATGCCAGTCTCATGCTATCCCCTCCCTCTTTTGATAAGAGCAAGCTATCGCACATGATCCATATCATATATTAGTGATGTCTTGTTGTGTTGTAGATATAATTTTTTACAACATTTTGTAGGCTACAGAACTTTATGGCTGCAAGAAATTAACTTTACCTATGTTTTATATGAAAAAGTAGCATGATATTTGGGACTGTGGTAGGCCTACTTAGAACCTGGTCTCCAAAAGCGTCTCTGATGATAAAATCAGAAGTGGTGGAATTAAAGAAACAATGTATCCTGGAAACAGAGTCGCCCATATCTGCATATTATGAAGAGGATAGAGAACATGGTTAAAGCTTTTTTGAAAAAAAAATATTGGTTATTTCATTTATGTGCATTTCAAATGCTATCCCCCATCCCAGTTTCCCCTCTGCTATCCCCCTATCCCACCCCGACTCCCCCTGCTTCTATGAGGCTGCTCTCTCATCCATCCATGCACTCCCCACTTAACACTCTAGCATTCCCCTATGCTGGAGCATCAAGCTTTCACAGGACCAAGGGACTCCCCTCTCACTGATGCCAGATAAGGCCATCCTCTGTTACATATGCAGCTGGAGACATGGGTCCCTCCATGTGTATTCTCTGTTTGGTGGTTTAGTCCCTGGGAGGTCTGGAGAGTCTGGTTGGTTGATATTGTTGTTCTTCCTATGAAATTGCAAACCCCTTCAGCTTCTTCAGTCCTTCCCCTAACTCCTCCATTGGAGCTACAATGCTCAGTCTGATGGTTGGCTGCAAGCATCCCCATCTGTATTGGTCAGGTTCTGGTAGAGCCTTTTAAACAGACCTTATAAGATTTCTGTCATCTTTAAAATTCAGGAACCCTCTTGCTCAGCCAGCACTCTACAATTCTGCCAGTCCCCTGTGGAATTTTCATGTTCACTCCAGATAAAACTAGGTAATGTAAACATTTGCTGGAATATAGTCAGTCACTGGGATTAAACTTAAAAACCAAAATAAAACAAAATTGAACCAGAGAATCAGGGACTCAGAATGTGACTTCCAAAGGCTTTCATCACCTGAAGGTTCATGGTAAAGGACTAACTGCATGAGTTGTCCATATGCTTCTCAAATCTACCTCTGCAGTGATTGGACACAAAAGTCTTCATTTTAACATGTTTCAGATGAAGTTATGATGCTAATGTTTGAGAATCATAATTCTAAACTTAGAGTTGATTTTCCCTTTCAAAGTCATTTGAAGAAGGTCATGTAGAAATAGTTTTGGTTGTCTCAGTTTACACATTGAAGATATTTGGTGGATAGAGATTGGGATGCAGCCAAGGGCCCCAAATGCCAATGTAGATAAAATTCTTCAGAGATATCAGGCCCCCAAATGTCAAGTGGTAATAACCTTTGTTGTAAACTTCAAGTTCTCAATATGTGAAATACCACAATATAAGGAAGTTACTTCTCAGACATTTTGACCTGAGTCATACAAGGTGATGCAAAATCTACATTTCTTTCACATTCTTCAGTGTCTAATTTTGTTCATATATTGTCTTAGTTAGTGTTTTATTGCTATGAATAGGTGCCATAACAATGGCACCTCTTAGAAAGAAAAACATTTAATTGGGGCTATCTCACAGTACAGAGGTTTAGTCCAATATCAGCATGGTAAGAAGTGTAGGCACATCGGCAGACATTGTACTGGAAAGAGCTGAGAGTTCTCTATCTGGATCTACAGCAGGGAGAATGACACTGGTTCTGACTTTAGCTTCTGAATTCTCAAAGCCCAACCCTGACACACTTTCTCCCCTAGGGACACACCCAATCCAAGAAAGCCACACCTCCAATAATGTCACTCCCTGAGACTGTATGGCCATTTTCATTGAAACCACAACATCTATCTAGTACTACATTGGAAGCCATGGGTCTAGGAATACCTCTTAAGGTGTATCTAACTCTTCCAACACTAATTTTCAAGAAATATCATATATCATGAGCTCTGAATGATAATGTAGCTATGAAACATTACCAAGAATATAAAAAACACTCATGACCAAAGTGTCTCTACATCTCTGAAATTAGCTCTTTTGAAATATGATAATGTCTGCTTTCTGATTAGTATCCATACATGAGATGTAATTTGGGAACACAATTTTAATTTCAAATCCTTCACTGACCTCCTTAGGACATTTGGAATAGCATTTATGTGTTTTGGATGGTGATTCTTGGCAAATCTATAGCAAAAAAAATATCTTGTGTGTGTTTTCTATTTCATATTTTTATGGAAAATAATTTTTATCCAATATAATCTTATCACAGTTGAGCACACTCACTTACCTTCTAATTCTTCCCCGCCTCTTCACCCATCTATCTTCACACCTTCTTTCTCTCTCTCTATGTTTAGAAAACAAACATGTAACAATAAAAATAAAAAAACATACAGCACAAGAAACATTTTAAATACACTTTTTGGAAAAATAAAATTACATTCAGATGTTAGACAGTGAATGCATTCAGCAGTTGAAGTATTAGGCATTTTAATGACTAATAATGGCTGTCAATCTGATTGGATTAATGAACATCTATGAGACACACCTCTTTTAAGACCCTTGGCCTGAAGATTTAGTTGAAGAGGGAATATTCTCCTCCAGGTAGAGGGCAGCCATTTAGAACTAAGAGACAAACAGGTGATTTACTCTCCCCACCTTCCTCCTTGCTTCTGACTATATCAACTCAGTTGTTGACACTGCTACTGAACGTCTTTGCTGGCACTGGAATCCAGCCTTTTTAGTAGTGCTACATGAACTGAAAACTAGCAGCTCTCTGGAAATTCTAGATATTATTACACTATGCAACCCATATCATGCACTCAAACAGATCTCCATTACTGTGTGTGTGTGTGTGTGTGTGTGTGTGTCTGTGTGTCTGTGTGTGTGTTGGCTCCTCTAGAGCACCTGAATACAGTAAATATATGGAAATTCTTGCATTCAATTATCAAGAACCAAAATACTTTATATGCAAACAGATGAATGTAGAAACCAAAAAATAAAGTTATACAAAGAGAAAGAAGGGGAGGAAGAGAGGGAGAGGGAGAGGGAGCGGGGAGAGGGAACGGGGAAGGGGGAGAGAGGGAGGGGGAGGGAAAGGGGGGAGGGAGGGAGGGGAGGGGAGAGAGGGGGGACGGGGAGAGAGTGAGAGGGGGAGGGGGACGGAGAGAGACAAGAGCGTCTGGAATACAGCACTATCTCTTATGCCCGGTCTTTATCTTACCCACTGCTCATCACAGTGTTTACTAATATTCATTGTAGAAAAACTCAGCCAATCCAACATATCTTTGATATATATTAGGGAAAATGCTCAACTTAGTTCAATATTATTCTCTCTCTCTCTCTCTCTCTCTCTCTCTCTCTCTCTCTCTCTTCATACACACACACCCACACCTTTCTTTTAAATAATTTTTAAGCCACATACTTACCTAACAGAACAGGTGTGGATTATTTTAAAACACCTATCAAACTAGCTTTCACTGATTTTCATTTCTAAAGCCATTTCTTTTCCAGATCCTGTAATCAACAACACCAGCCATGTCCATAAAATGTTAACATTTCTGAACAGAGATTTTAAAGTGTTTTCATTAGGCCTTCAGTCACTGCTCACTCCATTAGAGCCATCAATATCCTCAGAGACAAAAATTATAACGCAGTATCTAGGCAACAGGAACAAAGCTAACGAACATTAGGCCAGGGACTCTAGCCTTTATAAATGGAATTCAAATATCACCTTGGCTGAATATAGCTTTCCAGTTTATTGCTATTTTGACACAAATAGAGCCAAGATATATTTTCCTTACTTTGTTTATTTTTTGACTTTTTCCCTCAAGTTTGTGCCTTACATTATTATTTTGTAGAAAGAACCAGACTGGATGAAAGAAACCTATAAATCAGAAACAAAGCTATTTTATTGTAAACACTCCTATTTGCTTAGAATGTCTTTTTCTTAATATGAATAATCAGCGGGTTTCTGAAGCAATCTTTGGGACCGCTATTGGGGCATTGCTCTGTACAATTAAATGTTTGATTTGTAAAGTGAGGTGGGAAAGATTTTAAACAAAATTGAACATCTTGACAAAACAAAAATCAAATGCCAATCTGTAGACCTAAACATATAATCCTGTGGTACCTTTCTCTCCTTTCAAAACAGGGAAGAAAAAATGTCCTGGAAATGGGGTAGAGCACATTCTTTTTATATAAAAGAACAATTTCACTCCAATTGTTGACAGTTGCCTCAACTGGTTTATATTTTGTAAAGTTTACTCTAAATCAAATTTTAGAGCAATGGAAAGCTGAAATAAAACCATAAATGTTCTCTATTGTTTTCTCTTAAAAGCTTCATATTGAATAGTGCACTATTAAATTAATAGCCAGAAATTGATTAATTCTTAATTAATTAATTAAAATCAATAACCAAAATCACACATAAAAGAAAGCAGTTGAATTTGTGGGACTTTTGTATAGAATTACAGATCTGTTCAGTATTTGCTATTTTTTCAGTTTCAAGGAGCCAGTATGTGAAGATACCATGGGGATTCCCAGGCACTGATGTGTCCATTCCAATCCACTGACTTCCAGCTCAGAGGAAACAGACACTGTGGCAGCATTCCATGGACACAATCAGAAGAGCACCAACTACAAACTCCACAGATGTAACACAGACTACATTCACTCTTTATCCCAAGAACAAGTTGATTCTTGATAGAAGATAATATCACTGGCTGTAAACCTCTTTCTGGCTGTGAACACAATGTCAGGGACTGTCTCATGGACCTCTTGCTACTTTTTTGCTGCCTTGATGGACAAGATCATCTTGAAATATGAGCCAAATAAATCTGTCCTACTTTAGGTTATTAAGAATAGGTTATTAAGAAAAGTAACTAAAATATAACTCAAACTTCGAAAAAAAAAAAAAAAAACAATTCACATACAAGAAGTAATAGATTTGTATCAACACGACACATGGTAGAATCATTTGGGAATATGGACTCTCAGTTGAGAAAATGCAAATCAATAGCACCTACTATTGTACACTAGTAGTTTATAGAGAAGTTTTTCTATGGAAGTTGACAAAAATAAAACAACCGAAGAAGTATACAGTAACTTGTGTTATGCACATTGTGTTTGTTACAAATCAAGAGAAGGGAACTATATTTTTAAATAGACATTTTTAAAAATTTGAGATGAACAAGGATGACACCAATAGGTATGTCAAAGTGGATGGGAAAAAAACCCATGAGACAGAACCTCTCAAACAAAGAACTCTCAAATAAGATAACTGAGGAAATCCACGAACAGGACAGTTGTCCTCCAGAGGAAAGAGCACACCGTTTAGTTGTGAACTGCCACACAGTCAGCCACCTACTTTTCTATCTCTCTTGTCTTTATGATACAACCCAGTAATAGCTGTTCCATCTCCAAGTCTACTTTTTCTTAGTAATGTATTGTATTGTGAATAGTGCACATGCTGTATTATGTATTATAAAAATATCCCAGTGGACTCCTATTTTTGAACACTGGGTCCTGGTGTTTCTTGAGCACTGGGTGCTATTTGATGAAGTTAGGGAACCTCTAAGAGGTAGAACCTTGCTGGAGTCATTCTTAGGAGAGCATTCATGGCTCAGCCTTACTTCCTCTTCCCACCGTGCTTTCTGAATGCAGATACAGGATGACCAGTAGCCTCCTTTGTTCTGCTTCCTAATGCCCTGCCACACTTTCCCTGTTGAATTGGATTGTATTCTCTTTAACTAAAATCCAGGGCAAGCTTATTCTCTATTAAGTTGTTTCTTAGCAGATGTCTTCTCACAGTGATGAAAAAAAGAGCCTGCTGAATATGATGTTTATCTTCTTGTTACTCTGCTATTTCATTGAACACAATGTCCTCAAATTCCACATATTTTACTGTAAATTTATTACGCTTTTCATTTTTACGGCTAAGTAATTCTACATTTTAGGCATATGTGCCATAATTTCCTTGTCCATTCATCTGTTGAAAAGAACCTTTGTTGAATATGTATGTTTTCATTCTAATCAGCAATATAGGCCAAACAAACAAAAATAACAAGAAGTTTATAAGTATGTCTGTGACATGTAGATTTCCTTTGAATATAATTTCTGAGGTGATATAAGAAACCACATAGTAAATCGAATACAGGTTTTTAAGAACTTCTATATTGTTCCATAAAGGTTTTATTAATTTATATTAAAGTCAATATTGGGTAAAAGTTCCTTTTGCCCACATCTTTGCCTTTATTTATTGTAGTCCTTTATTCCTAGTATATGATCAACAAATATAATGAAGCAAAATTGTTTACCTTTTCCCTGAATACCTTTCCCTGGAGTCATAATAATTAAAATAGGCAAAAAGACATATAACAAAGTGATAACTTGCTATGATAATAATGATAATAATAATAGTATAATAATAATAATAATAATAATGTTGGTTTTAATATTCTCTTAATTGAAAGGAAAAAAGCTTGCTACACCATTTTCTGATGTACTTATTCCTGTGTGCCTTTCTCTCTCTCTTTCTCTCTCTCTTTCTCTTTTTCTGACTCTCTCTCCTCTCTCATCCAACATATTGTGTGTGGCATAAAGGAAAAGGAAGATCGACTTGGAACAACTTTTTAGGTAGCTGGATAAAGAGTAGAGACTTGAAATCATTTAGAGTGGACTTCTCTCTTCTAATCAGTTTGTTCTCCTTTTTTTGTATTTATTCATGTATTTACATCCAACATGCTGCACCTGCTCCCAGCCCCCCTCCCAGGGTTACTGTTCCCATCATCCCTCTCTTTTACCTCTGAGGTGGCGTGCTCCCACAACCCTGGTTATACCCACACCATGGTGCATCAAGTCGCTGTAGAATTAGATGTATCCTCTCCCATTGAGGTGAGACAAGGCTGGCCTCTGATACCTATATGCTGGGGCCCTGTTCCAGCCAGTGTATTCTCTTTGGTTGGTAGTTCAGTCTCTGGGAGCTCCAAGGCGTCCAGTTTGTTGGCATCTTAGGTCTTCCTGTTGGGAATCCATTACCTTCAGAGCCTTCAATCTGTCTCCTAATTCTTCCATAAGGGTCCTCGATCTCCTTCCAATGGTTGGCTGTGGGCATCTGCAACTGTCTCAGTCAACTGCTGGGTAGAACCTCTCAGAGGACAGCTACACTAGACCCCTGTCTGCGAGCAAAACATAGCATCATTAATGGTGACAAGGATTGGTGCCTGCTCATGGAATGGGTCTCAAGTTGGGTGGGTCACTGGGCCACTGGTAGACCATACCTTCAGTCTCTATCTTTATCCCTGCATTTCTATAAGACAAGCCAAATTTGGGTAGAAAGTTTTCTAAGTGTGTCTCTATTTAGTTTGTGTTTTGATGACCTGTCCATTAGTGAGAATGGGGTGTTGCAGTCTTCCACTATTATTTTGGGGGTTAAATGTGTGTTTTGAGCTTTAGTTTCTTTTATGAATGTGGGTACCCTTGCATTTGGTGCATAGATGTTCAGAATTGAGAGTTCATCTTGATGGATTTTTTCCTTTGATGAACATGAAGTGTCCTTCCCCTTTGATTACTTTTGGTTGGGTGTCTATTTTATTAGATATTAGAATGACCATTACAACTAGTTTCTTAAGACAATCTGCTTGGAAAACTTTTTTCCAGTCCTTTACTCTGTGGTAGTGTCTATATTTCTGGCTGAGATATGTTTCTTGTATACAGCAGAATGGTAGATCCTGGTTATGTATCCAATCTGTTAGCCTTTGTCATTTTATTGGTGAATAGAGTTCATTGATGTGGAAAGATATTAATGACCAATGGTTGTTTGTTACAGTTACTTTGTTGTTGGAAGTGGTACTGTGTAAGGGTGATTTTTTTCTTTTTTATCTTTGTGTGTGTGTGTGTGTGTGTGTGTGTGTGAGAGAGAGAGAGAGAGAGAGAGAGAGAGAGAGAGAGAGAGAGAGAGGAAGACATGATTTAATTTCTTGTGTTTCCTTTGGTGTATTTTCCCTGCCTGTGTTAGAGTTTTCCTTTTAGCATTCTCTGTAAGCCCTGATTAGTAGAAAGATATTGTTCAAATTTGGTTTTGTCATGGAATATCTTGGTTTTTCCATCTAGGGTGATTGAGAAGCTTGCTGGGTATAGTAATCTGGGATGACAGCTGTGGTCTCTTAGGATGTGCAAGACATCTGTCCAGAATCTTCTAACTCTTAGAGTCTCTGTTGAGAAGTCAGGTGTAATTCTGAAAGGTCTGCCATATATGTGTGTGTGTGTGTGTGTGTGTGTGTGTGTGTGTGTGTTATTATTTGGCCTTTTTTCCTTGCAACTTTTAATATCTTTCTTTATTCTGTCCATTTATTATGTACATTTGATTATAATGTGGTGGGAGGATTTTTTTTTCTGGTCTAATCTATTTGGTGTTCTGTAGGATTCTTGTATGTTTATACCCATCTCTTAGGTTAGGAAAGTTTTCTATAATTTCCTTAAGATGTTTTCTGGCACTTTGAGCTGGGAATCTTTGTTCTCTTCTATTCTTATTATGTCTATGTTTGCTCTTTCCATTGTTTCCCAAATTTCCTCGATGTTTTGAGTTAGGAACATTTTTATACTTAACATTTTCTTTGACCAATATCTTCTATGGTATATTCTACTCCTGAGATTCTCTCTTCCATCTCTTGTATTCTAATGATGATGCTTGTGTCTATGGTTCCTGTTGTCTTTCCTAAGTTTTTCATCTCCAGTCTTGCCTCTATTTATGTTTTCTTTATTGCTTCTATATCCATTATTAGGTCTTAGACTGTTTTTTTGTTTGTTTATTTGTTTGTTTGTTTTATATTTTTCATTTTCTTCACCAGCTTACTTATATTTTCCTGTAGTTCTTTAAGGGATTTATTTTTTTTCTTTAAGGGCTTCTACCTATTTGACTGTGTTTTCCTCTATGTCTGAAAGTGAATTATTTATATCCTCTTTAACAGCCTCTATCATCTTCATGAGATGGGATTTCAGTTCAGAGTCTTGTTCTTCATGTCTGTTAGAATACCCAAGGATATCTGTAAGAGAGCTATGTTCTGAAAATGACATGTTGCATTGGCTTTAACTGCTTACATTCTTGGGCTTGCCTTTTGCCATCTGGTTGTCTCTGGTGTTGGTTGTCATAGGCGTCTTGGGTTGAAGCACTACTCCCAGGAGGCAGATGGAGATGTGTTTCCTGGGTTACAGCATATATCCTGTGACGTAGGCCAAGCTGTGGTGTGGGGATTGGAGTGAAACCTCAGGATCCAAGAGTGTGGGTGGAGGTACAGAGGGGAAGGGAGATGGAGTTCTGACAAGGTGGGGCGGAGACCATGTCTGCTGGGCACTGTGGGGTTCTCACCCTGTGTCCCTTGTTAGAGCAGACCTTGTGGGACAGATGCAGGGGTGTGCTTGGGACATGTGCAGCATGCAGCTCCCTGAGTGCAGGTGGAGGTGCAGATCAAAAGAGAAATGAGCTCCAGTTTTGTCTCCTTAATTCAAAATACTAAATATGTGAAAATAGGTAGAAGGAATTTTTTGTTTTTTTGTTTGTTTGTTTTGTTTGTTTGTTTTGAGGCCTCTGAAGAATGATCTACCTCCCTGTTGTCAGTAGAATCGGCATTCTCTCACTGATCTTACATGGTGTTATGATATTCTAAGCTACTCAAAATATAAGACTATAAACATAGTATTGCCTCCCCCACCAAGAGTAAAACAAGTCAATCACCTGGACTGGTGACCAAAAAGCTAAGTCATTTCAAGCCACGCTAAGGAGATGGAAAAAATATTCACTAAATGAGATAATGTCCTTATACACTCCTGATATTCTTCCCTTGAATGAATTGCTTGCAGATGTCCACTTATAACCCTGAACAATTTTCTGAATTCTAACTAAAATAATAATAATTATTATTAATTTCCTTTGTAAATTAATTATTTAATTCTTTTAAATTTAATCTGAATTTTATTATTTTTATTATTATTATCACTATTATTTTCCTTTTCTACTGGTCTGTCTCTTTGGATACTGGTCAAAATCATAAGCCGTGGTTCTAGGAAACTCTAGACATTCCCAGTCTTTTTCTGATGACTGTCCCCCCAACACCCATACAGCTGCTTGCTGACTCCCATTTCTAAGCCTGCATGCTTTTCGGACTCTAACTGAAAGACATGGCTATGTGTCTTTCTCTTATCCATTCCTCCTTTCCCAGCTCCTGCCAAGCTTGTCCTCTTCCTCACTGTCAAATTCTCATGAAGACCTGCTCCATCTTCATCCTGGGTTCATTTTTTTAATTCCTTTATCCACAGCATTAAAAATGTGCGAAATGGAACCCCAATTTCCCTGTAACACTATTTTCATGTTTATGACCTGTGCAAAAATATTATATTTTTTTTATTAATACATGTGTTTATGAACCACTTATGCTTCTTAAGGTAATTTGTCACCCATGTTTAGATAATCTACCCCAATAATTTATTTGTTTTGCCAATCAGAACATAGATAAAAATCCTTTCTCAGTTTGTTAGTGACCTTTCTACGATTAGACATTTCTTCAGGTCTATCCAGGAAAAGCCACACCATGTGACTATTAGAGTCCATTAAGTTATATCTTATTAGAAAATAGAACCCAAAATTGCAACCTAGTATTTGCAGAAAGCCAAAGACATGATGTATTTCATCACTGTTCCCTGAAGACAAAAACGAGTGTGAGATGATGTGACTGAGGCAGCTGGTGCATGGGGAAGAACTCTGATGATAAGTAAAACTGAAGAGAGAGGAAGCAGAGCAGTGCACACGGGAGAGGAGTGCATATCTAATGAAAAGTTACATAACATTACAAATTACAGTCTAAGGAAGGGAATATGTGTGCTAAGCTGAAAAATAAATGAGTGCTTAGAAAAACTACATCTATGAAGAAACATTTCAGTTCCCAAGGAGAATGAGCTAACTATTCTAAAGGAGCATTTCAGGCAGAGAAGCAGGAATTACCAAAGCAGACTAGTGAATGAATCAGAAACCATGCAAATGATGCCTCTATCATAACAAGATAGATAAAATCTACCAGACCTCCTAATGGTCATTCAGGATGGGCTTTTCAGTCAATCAGTTTTTGGGTCGCTATGTTCTATGTTCCTGGAAGTATACTAATTGTGGGGAATGGAGAACTAAAACTACATAATTGCCCAAATTAGAATACATATGATTTTAAATATATATATATATTCACCAGTAGCATCATTTACAAATGGTTTGGACAGTAGTTGATAAAACACTATGTTGAAGAGAACAGTAAATTCCATTTACCAGGGAAGGCCTATGAGAAAGACAAAAATCTAATTTTATAGCCACTAGAGAACAGTCTGAAATACAGAAGATAAAAGGAAACAGGATACATTTTTAAGATGAGAGGAGAACTATAGAGATAGACGTTTGACTCCATGAACCCATATATGGAGGCTCACAACCTTCTGCAGCTCCAACTTAAGGGATTATAATACCTTCTAATGGCCTCTGTGGATACACTACACACACACACACACACACACACACACCAAAAAAAAAAAAAAAAAAACCCCAAAATATTTATTCACACATTCACACATTAATAAAAACAGTTGTAAAATATTTTTAATTATAAAATCTCTACCTCTTTAATGAGACACTTATATATATTCTAGGAGCTGCCCCCTTGATGCAGTTGTGGTAAAGCTCCAGAGAAAGAACTTACCTCTCTGGAAAAGCAAAAGATTTCACATAGTTCTAACAGCTTAGTTCATTTAACATATTCACGGCTTCAGGAAAATAGGAGAGAAACTCAGTGTTTCTTTTCCTTATTTCAGCTAGTTTTAAATAATCTATTATCAATTTCTGTGTCATATATATATGTATGTGTATGTACATATATATATGTATATATATATATGTGTGTGTGTGTGTGTGTGTGTATGTATGTGTGTGTATATACTTACCTTTATGTGTATATGTTTACATATATGTGTATATATGTGCATATATATATGTGTGTATACATATGTGTACATATACACATAGACATATTTATATATTATAATAAGTAAATGATGGGTTTAAGGACCAGAGAGTCTTGGTTGTCATGTCATTTGATGCTTAGCTGTGTTTTATCTCTAACAATGAGCTGGACAAGATGCAGCAAAAGGAAGTGAAATATAGATTTCTTTAAAAGAAAAGAGAATACATGCCACAGAAGGAAGCCAGCTGCTGTAAACATGTACCTCAAAAGCCAGAGTTCTTTGGGATTCTCTTTTGAGTAAACAGGGATATAGAGTTGATCTTCAGGCACAGAATATGGGTAGTTCCAATCCTGATTGATAGATGAGCTGTTATGTGACATTTACTGGATTTTAACAATCATGAGCCATAATTTTAAGCATATGTATGTCCTGTCTTACATACAGATGAGATGACTAATAGGAGATTTCTGGAAAGGTCCCTTCAGGAACAGATTGGTATTACTGTACTTGTGTACAGCATGTATCTAAACTGAGCATGTTCATGTCTCTTTCACCATAATATGCTAAACCACAAATGCCAATCCATGAGATGTGCTGGTGGGACTGTTAGATGTTACCCTACAGGGACAAGACAATCAAGGGGAGGAGCCTCAGGTTACAGGGCAGTACCTTTCTTATCTACCTCTTAAGTGTCCAGTAACAATATATTTTTGGGATTTGAACATAATGGGAAACCATTGAACATATTTTTTTTGAGAAATTAAGAGATTCAATTTGTTCCATAAATATTATTCTCGCTACTGGATAGAGTTCAGTGGAAAGAAAAACTCCTGAGTACAGTCTAGAACAATGACTGGAAATTGGAATGAGCACCGACACTTTTCTTCACAGTCTATGTTAACATCTTGCTACCCTAAGGGAAATGTTTTCAACCTGTGTCTTACTAAAAATATCTATAAGGTTTCTTTTCTTTAAATAAAATTACATTATGACTGTCTCTTCTTTTTATTGTTTACCTGACAAATACTCCAGAAGCAATGGACTTTAATATGTATCATTCCCATACTTTGTTGCTTTTATATAGTAAATGAAAACACCATGTCTTGGGCTGTCACAACAATGACACACTCTTCTCTGTGTCTCTTCTATGTTGATGAGACATATAGATCCAACAGTATCTAAAAAGATCCTGATTGCTTCACCATGTATTCATAGACAAATACATACTCCAAAAGTGGACATATAAGATGAATTCCTGTGCATCTAGAATTATAGCCCTCACTCTTGTGTGTTTCTGCTAATTATTTTAGTAAGAAGAGACTAATAACACTGACAAAAATATCTTACACTGCCCAACTTGAACATGGAATTGCCAAAAGAGCCAGGAACTGTCACTCCTATAGACTCAGTCATTTAACACAATTTTTCCTAGAGTATAGAATGCATTGTTAATAATTACATTGTCCACAACACAGCTGCTTATCTCAAAGTAGCAAATGGTTTGCAATTGTACCAGAGACTGTGTGTGGAAGAAAGAAGAGCACTATCTGAAGTTGCCACTGAAATTTCACAGGTGGTTTTCATCTTGCTTCCAATCACAACACTCTAAGGTCTCATCTCTTCCTTATTTAAAATTCAGCAGGAACTGGAGGAAAGAGTGAAACATAAATTATGTGAAATCTGTTTCCTTGGTGATGCTTTTATTTCAAAAAGGCTATTTATCAGTTAAAGATGAACATCTGAGAATTACTAGTTCACAAAATGTGGAAGTAAAAAGACTGTATTATTTTAAGAAACAAAGAGAGTTTCAGTATATTTATGTCAAATTATTGTTTTAATAACTATTCTTGGTGACCAGTAAGGTGCCTCAGTGGATACACAAGCTGGCTACTAACCCTAATGATTTGAGTTTGATTTCAGGAGAGAGCAAACTTCCACCAGTAGTGCTCTGACCTCCACAAATGAGCCATGCTACAGATGCACACACATACTTACACAAACAACACACACACACAACACACACACACACTAGCATAATTAAATACAAAGCATAATTTAAAGTAAAAATACCTATGATTTTTGTAATGAGTCCCAAAGATGAAATAAACAAGAGGTGAAAGCCCTGAGATTAAAAACAGGCCAGTATGATGATGTCACATAGGTTTTCTTCTTTGTGTTTTAAGGATTAGAACTGCTCATTTGACAGAAGGAACTTGATATCAAGGTATAAACTCAACATGAGAGAAGAAAAGGAAAAACATCTTGACATAATTGGTTAAGGGTCAGTCTCCAAGACCTGCATGATGTGGTATGATACAGATATACAGAAGGAAGAGAGAACACAGGGATGATGGGTACTTAGGATGAGAAACTGAAAAAGCCCAAGGACAGACAGCCACTATGACATTGCAGTGCAACAGCTGAAGGTCCAGCATTTGTGTAGCTGGTCTCTGTGACTGCATTCAATTTACAAGTGTACACATGGGGTACATAATACTACTTTTTCCAAAAATGATACTTGTCTTGAGAGAAGAAACAGAAAACCAAATGAATCCTCTTATATATGCATCACAGGATTTTAGTTTAGTCAGTCTTAGATTTTTAAACCTCATTTTCAAGAAATGCCTCTTTCCATGGTTAATCCTTAGGTCATCCCAGGACACTTACTTCAGGTGAGCTAGCTGTTGGGTGGGATGTTCTTTAATCATTCTGTACCATTTTGTTCAGATGCTTTTTCTGTCATCTAGCACTTCTCTGATTACTGTCTTCTCTGGAGGCTGGAGAATCAGTCCAGGTAGTCAGGCACACCCTTCTCATTTCTTTTTGTGAATAACTTCACAATCAAAGCATAGATAAAGATCAGAAGAGTCTCTTTCACCTTCCACAGTCTTCGTGTGTTGCCATACATTCTATCTGTGGAAATTAGATGCTTTCTTTGTAACTCCCCTGGGTGTCACCTAGAAGTCATTTAGTCCCTGGCTAGTCTCCTTTATTGAGACTTGCACATTCATTTTCCACAGTTATCTACCATGTCTACTTATATCATTTAAAGTCATGAATCCTATAAAGTACATCATCTAAGTTTATTTGTCTTGTAAATGGATGTAAAAATTAACTGATATTAGACAATCTCTAGAACTCTCTGGGAGGAAGAACAATTTCTCCTACCCCTCCTTAGAATGGGACAACCCTTCTAGAAATAGCTCTATCCTTTTACAACTACAGCAGCTTTATGACAGGTGACAACAATTTTGTGGGTTCAAAGGCATCATACCATGCTTCTTGATGCAGAAAGTATAGCCTCCACTAAACTCTTTAAAATACTAGCCAGATATGATTTATACTTTCTACCAGCCAGTAGTGTAGTTCCTAGGTGTGCACCCTAAGCTTACTTTTCAAATTAATGAATGATAAAAGAGATTAACAAGCAAACAAATTACCAATACCATTATTTCAAAATTACTGGTTACTTTGATAAATTGAGCCAAGTCCAAGTTTTTTCTTTTGCTTTATTTCCTGTACTTTTCT
Source organism: Mastomys natalensis (assembly GCA_021653895.1). Lineage (NCBI taxonomy): Eukaryota > Metazoa > Chordata > Mammalia > Rodentia > Muridae > Mastomys > Mastomys natalensis. Next base: position 85,899 of record JAJTUV010001722.1, on the reverse strand, counting down.
GAGTTGAACTTTCACAAAAGCTTTTGGGCCTAACCTACAAGTAACATGCCAATTATTATGACTTCATGCGGAGCTGGGAGGGGGATCTAGTGTAGCCACCGTGAGAACTGATGTGTACCCAGCCTGTTCTCCAGCTAATGGTTTCCACTGTGATGTGTGCCATTCAGATCCCTATATACCAGCCAGATCTTATAACCCGAGTAAGAAGAAAAAGAATCGGTCATAGTCACAGTAAGAACTAAATTTATATCCAAAAGTGTGGAAACAGGAAGAGTGTCGTGAGGGTGATAGAGAAGTAGGAAATCTTACCGCCCATGAGCCTGCTGCCTGGCAGGAGTTTAAAGCCAGAAAATACCACCCTAGAGGAGTCCAAATCAGCTACCAATAGAGCCTTAGTGCTAAGGCAGGAAAACAAGGGAGAGAAGTAAACATGCCAAACTCTCACCCAGTCCTACAGCATATTGCCAGAACCTCCCACTGTCCCAGGCTATTTAAAGCCAGGTGAAAAGGGTATCACAATTTAAGCTCCCCCAAAACACAGCAGGATAGAAACTGGATTTGACCAGGGCCAGGTGGAGAAAGGCCAGCATGGTGTGATCAGAGCCTTCTACAAGACAAACAGTTTTAGAACTGTCGAATGAGGGCATGGAGAACTGAGACTTTTAGGTAAGATCTTCTGCTTTTGAAAACAAACTTTGATGCTAAGGATGTTTTCCAAGTATTACATAATAAGGTAAGAACTAGATATAATAGCTAGACTAGTTTCCTTTATGTTATGATAAAAATGCTTTCACTGAAAGCAACTTGGGAAAGAAAGACTTTGTTTCATCTTATACTTTCAGGTCACAGTCCATCACTGACAGAAGTCAGGCAGGAATTCAAGGCACAGACCTGAAGGAAGGACTGCATATTATTTTACGCAGGATTGCTTCCAACCAGGGACATCACCTATAGTCAATGAAATACAGCTGGAATCACAGAGGATACTATTTGCTAGTTGTCCTATTCATTGCTCCCTCCTGGGGTCATGCTTAGTTAACTCATTTGTATAGCCCACGACAATCTGCCTAGGCATACTGCTGCACACAGTGACCCTTGCTGCATCAACGAGTAACAAGTATAATCTCCCAAAGGCAAGTTCACAGGCCACTGTGATTGAGTCAAATCCTCAATCAAAGCTTTCCTTTCAGGTCACTCCAGCCAGTGTCTTGTTGGCAAATAATACTAACTAGATCACAGGAATTAATTGAACTTGTGAAAGACACATTCTAAGTGTAGTCCCCTTCAGAGTATGGAAATGAGTCAGCCCTGGCTCTAGGTCTTAGAATTTACCTTCAGTACTGTTAACACTATTGCCCTCTATATATCCTGTACACACATTAACCATAGAACCTTCGTTGCTTTTATCCTAAAACAAAATTCTCTATTTCCTGATTCAAGCATCTCTGCCTAAAAAAAAAAAAAAAAGGATCTTTATGCATTGAGTTTTACCGACAAACAGCCACTGGTTTAAAAATGATTAGTTTCCCCAAAGAGGAAGCCTTTGATCACAGAAGCCAGATCCAGCTGTGGAAATGTCTGCTTTCGTACCCAGTTCTAATGTTTTCTCTTAATTGGGGCAAGAGAGACTGCCTTGGAAAGTTGATTCTTTACCCGCACACATGATACCTATGTTCACTTTCTGATTTGCTCCATTCTCTGAGAAGGCACCACAGCGATACTGGGAAGGGGCTGTTTTTGAGGCAATTGCAAAGGAAAAATGCAGCACCTCTCAATTAAAAACTCAGCTTGATTCAATTCCCTGTTTCTCTCTTAAAGCCTAAAAGTCTCCAAACCTCAGGTTGTAAACAATATTATTGAATAAATTAGTACATGGCCAAAGGCAATGTGAAGATATCCTATTCTACTTTGCCCTTTCTGGGCTGATTTCTGAAACACTCTCTAAGTCACTAGTATATTGATATGCAAGCAAAACTGGAGCAGTTCCACAGAGTTCCATATAAAATGTCCAGAAGATTAGCAAAGAGTACTGATGGGATTTTTATGAAGGTAACTGGGAAGACTAGAGTTTAGTAAAAGAGACAATGAAGCTGTGCTCCTAGTTGTAGTTGATTTACATCAAGTAAGCAGTATGAGGGAAGTGAAGAGATAAAAAAATACATCAAATCCCAAGTATTGAAAATAGACATTGCCCAACAAGGGTTGAGTATATTCAAATCCTTTAACATCTTCATAAAAACAAACATTTTGACTGTATACTCTTTGAGTCTGACCCTCAAAGGAGCTCATATGGTGGGTAATCAAACCCATAATGGTTTCTCCAGTTTCAAAGTTCTAGGGGCTTTTGTCATGGACCTCACCACCCATTCTATTTTAATTTGATTCACTAAATAATCACTGGCTTCAGTGATTAGTCAATTCACTCAACTGAAAAAGACAAGCTCTTCAACAATCAGTGATTTTACTAAAAGACCAAGTTATGGTATTTTAAAACAATCTGTCATCCTTAACAACAGAGGTACAAACTGGGAGATTATGTGGCTAGTTAGATGACTAGCCAATAAAGGCGCTTTCCATCTGTACTTTTACATCTATAAAATAACTTGGTTGAGTGCCCTCCTCACCTAATTCCTCTTGCCTTAGAGACTATTCTGAAGAAAACAAGCCTGTGTATATATTTTAAAATTAATGTATTCCTCTAAACTTTATAACAAGTGTTAAATAAATTTTTGATTGTTAGTTTTAGAAGATATTGGACTTATAAATGTTAACAACATGTAAAACGTCACATAACATATAACTGATACTTGGAAACACATACATACATATGAAATAATATATATGTATTATGTATGTTATATGTATTACACGCGCGCGCGCACACACACACACACACACACACACGGACATCAGTATTTTGTATTATCCAGAAAGGAACTTTATAAAGATTATCAGGTCCTAAGCTTTATGGGGTTTTGGTTTCAAAAGATACATTTCCCTTTCAACATTCTTGTCTTTAAAGGCTAATGTGATGCAGTGCTCTGTTGGAAGCCAGAGTTAGGTGGGTGGAGAAATCACAGCAATTATTTCTAATTGCCACAGAAATTTTGCTTCTGTAGTAGAAGAAGGAAGCAGGTTTAGTTGACAAGAATGTAAATCTGCTAAATAGGGGAAATACAATTAGTGGTTAGCTGAGATGCTGAGGAAAGATTTTACTTTCTGAATTGGAAGGAAATGTAAGTTAAACAAGACATATAAACTAGCTCAGGGACTGTCCTAGTCAGTCACAATTGACAGAGTAATATCTTTTCAAAACATATCTCAAAAACAAGTAATTTGTATTTGAGATATGTATTTGTTTATGTATTATCAACTGTACTTACTCATTAGATACACAAGAGCTGGAATGTTGCCATGTGTTATTTATAAGTTACATGATTTTTTACATGTTGTTAACATTTATAACTCCACTGCCTCCTAAAACTGAACACTCCAAAATTTATTCAACACTTGTTATTAAGTTTAGAGGAGTGTATTAATTTTAAAATTGCTGCTTTATTCATTCTATTCCATTCATGCTATAAAATAGATTCTTATTAGTGTTAGGATACTAAAATCTTCATCTGTAAAATGTATATGAAATATTTCAAGCACATTGGAATTAAATGTGTGTGTGTGTGTGTGTGTGTGTGCATGTGTGTGTGTGTATGTGTGTGTGTGTATGAACATGTGGGCGTTTGACATACAGTGACTGTTTAAGAGACACTGTTGATGTTTCATCTCTAACACACATTTTTTCTTCCTTTCCCTCATCCTTCCATTTTATTTCTGCTTTCCTTAACTGCTTTTGGAATAGTTTAAAATATTAAATTTTCAAATAATAAAGTGAATGTATCTATTTGAAATTTTTCATCAAGCTATTGCCTCCCACTTTTTCCTCGTTACAAAACTGGCAAATATAAATCAATAAGTTCGAGTTTGAAAACAAAGAAGTGAACATTATTTGATTTCATATTGTATGCAAGCCTATGGGTCATCTGTGTTTTAAACAGAAATCTAATAAAACAGTAAATCATATGAATCTCTTTCTCTTCTACTTTTAACTTTTAATGTAAAGCATTACTTTGACTCATTAAAGGCAAAAGAAGAACCAGAATGTAAATTACATCCAATTCAACAGGTAATCTTTATAGTCTGTATAGTAACCTTCTGGGAAGATAAATAGTGTCAGACACAAGGACAGTTAGAGCTGATGCTGTGGCTAGGGTGGAATTATACATTTCATGGGCCAAAATATAAAGAAGGAGGAAGAAAAGGAGGAGAAGGAGAAAGAGGAGGAGGAAGAAGAGGAGGAGGAGGAAAAGACGCAGATGTGAGAGAGGAAAGAAAAAGAAAGAAAGAAAGAAAGAAAGAAAGGAAGGAAGGAAGGAAGGAAGGAAGGAAGGAAGGAAGAAAGAAAGAAAGAAAGAGAAAATCCATTTCAAATTGTGCTACCCATATCCACCCTGGAGCATAGTCAAACTCCTATTACAGGCTAGTCCATTAAACATTTACTCCTTCCCCACACCAAACTCAACCAGAAGAGCTACACTTCAGCATGCTTATACCCATTTTTAAGAGTTCTTATTATGGGCTTCCTGTTTAGTCTGTTTCTTCATTGGGAGGTGGACAATGCAGAAGGTAGCAAAGAAGCCTTCTGGCCTTTCATTCTCATGAGTCTACAGCCATCGATACCACTACAAAGTAAGTTTCCTTTCCCTTTATAGGCAACGGCAGCAAGAAATGTGTATTTCTACATGGTTTCTGACTAGAGCAAGGGCTATGGACAACAGCATGAATTCTGATGTCAGCAGAGACCACGATCATCTCTATGGTCTCCTGTGGAAACAGAACCATCTACGTTGCCCCCAGGCACAATAAGATCAAGGACACTAGCAAGGCCTCAGGTAGCAGCACCAGTCACCCACATCAACATCTTCTTGGGGATAACACAGAGCACCTACATCAACATGGCCTCTAGCAGGAACACAAATCATGTACATCCATAAAGTCTCCTTCGGCAGCTCAGACCACAGACATTCTAATGGTCTTCAGTGGTAACATGGACCACATACAACAACATGGCTCCCAGCCACAGCAGGGCCACAAATATCAGCATGGCCCTCAGCAGCAGCACAAACCTTGGACATTAACATGGTGGTAGCACAAGCCACACACATCAGCATGGTTCTCAGTGGCAGCATGGCCCAAGAACACCATCATCAACATGGCTTCAGGCACCAGCTGAAAAGAAAAAAAAAAAAAGGGATATCCACTTGGCCTTCTATGGAGCTATGAGCATCTACATGGCCCCCTACCACCCAGACTATAGAGAGCAATAAGGCCCTTGGCAGTATAAATAATTCAAAAACATGAACTCAACATTTAATTAAAGGATAACTTGGCCACATAGACAAACTTTACTTCTACAAGTCAAACAAACTAAAAGGATTGCTTTAAGTAACTATTAATTTATAATAATTTTTAATTAATTATTTTGTTTGTTTACATTCCAATATTGCCACCCTCCCAGTCCCCCTTCCCAGAGTTCTTTGTCCCATCTCCTCTCCTCTTTGCCTCTGAAAGGTGCCTCCCCATATGAGTCCTCCTTCCCTCAGGCATCATGTCTCTACAGAGTTTGGTCCATCCTCTGTCCATGCCAGACAGTGTCAACAAACTTAGATCCTGAGGGAGTTCCTAGAAACTAAACCACCAACCAAAGAACATAACTATTTAGTTTTTGCAGTGACTAATATGTAAGTTTCTTTCTTGGAAGTAGTTCTGACTCTGGGTTATTAAAGAATATCTTATTTAATGCTTCTAGTTTAACATATGATTTACAGGCGAGAAATTGAATCTCACAGAATCTGGACAGTTTTGTTCAAGCGTAAGAAGAAATGATCCACTGTGGAATAAGAATTAATGTCTAGGTCATCTCAGTTCTAAAACCAGTAGTTTTCAGGTAAATTATGTTAATTATGCAAAGTAAACATTCAAAAAGAGCTATGAAGCTACAATATAATAAATATTATAAAATACTAGACACTTCTATCACTTTATACATTTCATCTTGCCCCTACTTGTATTTATTATTTATTATCATTTCTTTTGGGAGAGAAGGTCTTAAGTATACGACACAGCTCTCAAATTTCCTATGGAGATATATGTGGTGGTTTAAACAAGAAATATTCATACAGTCTCTGGCATTTGAACACATGATCCTCAGTTGCTGTTGCTGTTTGAGGAGATTTATGTGATAGAGGCTTGGTAGGGGAAATGCATCACTGGGGACTGGCTTTGAGATTAAAATCTCTGCACCACTTTTAGTCCAGTCTCTCTACTTGCTTTCTTGTATTTGAAGATGGGAGCCTTCATGTTCTTGTTCCTGCTGGACTACCCACGGTTTGCCACCTACTGCCTCCTGCCATGCCTCTCCAACATGATGGATTGTTCTTTTTCTAACCATAAGCTCAAACAATTTCCTCTATAAGTTGCTTCAAATCATGGTATTTTATCATGGAACCAGAAATGTAACTAATACAGTAAGCATGATCTCAGTCTTCTGAGCTTCCTTCCTTTGTGTCCTATGTGCTAAGATTACAAATGTCTGCCACCACACCCGGTTTTATGTCGTGCTTGAGACAGAACCCAGGATTTTATGCATTCTACTCAAACAGTCTACCTACTAGACTGCATCCACTCTCATTACATAAGGTCACATCGATCTCCATTTCACACAAGAGGGTTGAGACACAGATGTAACTCACTGCTCCAAATCTCTGATCAGCTGTCTTCAACGTTCCACCAAGGTGCTGTGTAAGAAGCCATCATATGTCTAGTGTCCTCAATGTTTAACTCTCCTGATCACTATAGAACTGACCCGACCTTCAGGTCCTTAGTAATTCGTGGGTACAGGGGGATCGCAACCTGGAAGAATGAGTGAGAAAGAGGGACTCAAGGAAGCACCCAGCTTGTCAAGAGTCGTGTATTTGGGTGCAAAGCACCTTTTTATAATGCATTTTACAAGGGGATGGGGTGAGAGAGACCAGGTGGTGGGAAAGTACAGAGTCTTCTCGGCCTGTGCCCTGGAACAATAGGTGGTCTACCTGCCTTTCTTCGAGATATGGTACACTGCTTTTCCTATCTGTAGTTGCCAACCCATTCTCTGCTTTTCTTAGAGGGCATGGTACACTGCCTGAGAACAGCTTACTGCCATCAAACAGAATCTGGTGGTTGCCAAGCTGCAAGGGGCATTGTGCAGGTGGGGAAAGGTAGGGGGTGAGTAACGGGTGAGGGTCCTGGCTCCTGATATAGAACCAAATTCCGAATTCTGTATATTCTGAATCTACCCATGGCTCTCCATCTTTACTTCAGCTTGACTCTGTCACATCAGTATTGTCTGAAATTCTGCAGAGATTTCCTAATGAGTTTGTCTAATTTCCCTATGATGCATTTTTCACACAGCAGCCTGACTTAATTTACCTACATTGTGAACGTAATGATGCCACTTTGACACACGGAAATCCCAAACAGGGTTTCAGATGTCTCCCAAACTCATTTTTATTTGCCTCTGTGAATCCAGCACATCTGACGCCCTCCTGCTTTGATTGCATCAAGGGTCCTCTTTCCTTCCCTACACTTGTGTCCTGTCACAGCTTTCTTCCTCTTCAAACAACAGCTTGGATCCTTTCTGCCTTAAGGCATTTTCATTGATTCATACAGTCTGAACAACACCCAACTGAATTCCATTCTTAACATAAAACTATCTGATATTTGTTTGCTTGGTACTTTTATTCTTTAACTTCTTTTGCTTCTTAAGCAGCAAGGAGTTCTAGGGGGAGTATGAGCTGCCTCTTTTTTTCTCAAGTGCTGCTTTCTTCTTCTTGGTGTCTGTGATACTATTCATGAAAGCCCTCACCATATCAATATCTGTTTACCTAGCAAATGAATCCAGAAATAAATACATAAAAGCAGCACACAACTGTAACTGTTTATCTCATTTAATTCCTTAGAAAAACGTTGTTCTTAGTCAGAGTTTGAAGACTAACATGAAAACACAGGTATGTCAATGCCTCAAATAATCACAAACCTTTTTGCCTCATTTAAAATTGCCAAGAACATTCTTAATCCCGCCACCTGTAGATCTGTGGTACTTATAATAAAAGCAAACTTCTTCAGTTTTAGAATAAATATATGAGTGTGAGCATCTCTGTGCATTGGTTGTTTCAGCTGAGAGAATGTTTCTTCAGTGAGATGACAAAAATAATTTTTCTTTGTGGTTTTAGAATGCCAATAAATTAAAGGGGAATTACTGGATATATTGGACTCAAACCAAATGTGCTGGGTAGGTTTTTTGTCAACTTTAGACAGCTGCAGTAATCTGAAAAGAAGAAAACTTCATTGAGGGATTTCTTCCACTGTTTGGCTCATAGGCATATCTGTGGAATTTTTCTTGATGGATTTACGTGGGAGGGCTCAGCTCAATCTGGGTGGTGCTACGTCAGGGTAGGTGGAAATTCATACTATGTAGAAGCAGCGTTCATCCTTGATCTCTGCTTCAGTTCTTGACTCTGATTCATACATTGAGTCCCTACCCTAACTTCTCAGGAATGAACTGTAAGTTTTAAGGTAAAATAAACCCTTTTATATCAATTATCTTTTGTTGTTGTTTTTCTCTTTTGCTTTGTTTGTTTGTTTGTTTTTGAGACAGGAACTAAGTTAGAGGTTTTGACACAAGGCTTGAAAGGAGATCTACATTCCTCTGATTCTGGGTACAGGGATTAAAGACATACCCCACCATGCTCTGTTTCCAAGTTGCTTTTAGTTATATTGTTTATTACAGCAATAGAAACCAAACTAAGATACTAACTTTACAAAAATTTTTTAACTTGGCATTCAATTTTCACACCATATTTATTGACATATTTTGTGATTTGGTGATGAAATGTCTCTGATCATCTATTAGACACCCACGTGGTACTGTTATTGGAAAAATTATAGGACACTATGGAGGTGTATCCCTTCTGAAAAAAGTACACTACTGGGAATGGGCTCTGCAGGATGTTCATGGAAGAGCTGGGAACAGGCTTTGAGGGATTTTAGTCCAGTCCCACTTTCTTTGTTCAGATAAAATATGATCAGTCAGCATCATGACTCACAGATTGGCCTCATGCTTCTGTTGCTGTGACTTTCCCATCTCATGAACAGTATTCCCTCTGTAAGTAGAAGCCAAAGTAAAACTTCTCCCCCATAAGTTATTTTTATTAGGATATGTTGTCACTACAACAGAAAAGTAACCGATACTACATATCCCTCACTTTTCTTAAACATAACTTGTCTATTATGACAGGAGGTGAATCAAAATGCATTTGTTTGCACACATGTTTAGTATGCAAACTGAGTACATAACGAGTTCATTGACATAGAGTTATTCTTGAATTGCCTCATCATGTCAACTGCATATAGAGTTCTAAGAATTAATTATGTGAAACTTGCCCACACATATCTTTCTGTATAATAATGGAACATTTCTACTTTTTTAAACAAAGAAGACAGAGGGAAAAGATAGAACATCTATGAAGTTTTCCTTGTGAGTGTGAAAACATGGACAAAGGACTTTGCTAGAGGACACTGCTGCTAAAGCATCGAACATTCAGTTTGACTGACTAGGAGAAAAGTGGAATTCCTATGGGGGAAATGTGGAAAGGAAGCCTAAGACAAAATAAAAATTACACCTTCCTACATGTGTGTGCTCATGAGTGTGCACACATTCACTCAGCTATCCACACATAACATAGCTGATAACAAAGATAAAGTCCAAATGACTGTCCACCTTCCTCTATCCTCTAGCGAGCTCACTTTCCCATTAGGATTTATTCAATATTCACCTCAGCTTCCAGACATATAGTCTTTACAAAGAATAAGGTGATACAGTGCCTAAGTGCATAGAGGTGGATTTCAGTGAAACCAAAAGGCAAAATGATTTATTTTCCCAAATCCATTGTGGCAACAGCTCACACCAATCTTGAGAGGGCTTCATTCATGAGCAAGAAAATCATTGTTAGCTTTTTCTGTCTTCCATTTCTACAGTGTCTTGTTCATCTCCTAGAAGAGAATGGAAGTCACTTTTGTTAGTTTTACATAGCAGCCCATGAAAGTTAGAGATCATATTCAGCTTTGTGTATCTGTTCAACAGGTGCGGCATACTTAGTTTATGAAACCAGTAACAATGCTCAGAGAAATTGCCATTGTGTACTTACACTCTGAGATTGCCATGCTCACCAGAAAGACAATGGTGAACAGATTCCACTTGTCAGGCAACTTAACTAGTGTGATAAATCTGATGTCACTTACCAACTTTGAACTCAGGGTCATTATCAATATGAAGGTGCTCTGGATAGCCAGTGAGTATTAATTGTTAGACATGAAGAAGGGACCAGACACACTGACACTAACACTGAGAACTGAACAAATATACCAGAATACATTCATTTAATGCAAAATCTGCAAGGAAGTGTATGTGATAGTACTAGAACCACTTTTCAAGCTATGTATTTGGAGTGGTTTAGAAAAAGGGCCAGCAAAACGCACAGCACATAATGACATTGGTAATGTATGCCTAGTAGTGATGTCAAACCCATGCAAAGATGATAGGAAAGAAGCTACTCCACGATGTTATTCTCTGAAATCTATTCACTCATCTATGACATCCCAGAACACACACACACACGCACACACACACACCACACACCATGCATCATACATATAAACATACACACAATTAATAATAATAATAATTTAAAACAAGAGAAATGCTATACAGAAGCTAATTTTCTTCTTCCAATCATATTTCTGACAAGTAAATAATAGTATTAATTTTCGTCTGTTTGTAACTACTGGGTCAGAAATTAACAATGAGAATTAACTAGAGCCTGGACATAGCAACTGTATTTCTTTTCTCTCACTTCAAAGAAAAGTAAAAAAGTAAGTAAAAAGAATGAATAAGGTAGGTGTGATACAGCACATTTCTAATCCCAGCATTCAGTAGGCAGAAGCAAAAAGATCATTATGTATTCAAGGCCAGCTTGGTCTACATAGCAAAAGGCACAGATGTGTTAGGGAAAATGTTGTATTAGATACTATAGAAGATAAAAAAATTTTTTTTTTCTAAAAATATTTTATCTTGTGTGCATGTGTGAATGTGCACACACACACAAGCACACACACACACACACACACACGTGCCTGCACATATATAACCTATCTGTGTACAGATATCTTCAGAAGGCATTTCATCTCCTAGGCAGAAATGACTACAAGTTGTAAGTTGCCCAATATTGTTTCTGGTAATTGAACTCAGCTCCTCCAGCAGTGCAGCAAGTGTGCTCAACCACTGAACCAGCCTATAAGCCCCAGCTAAAGACAATATCTAAAGAGGAATCTCAGAAGAGAGTTTGCACAATATAATAGTAATAGGCTACAAATTGAACACATTTGTTTTGAGGGAGAAAATAGATGTTTTAAATATATGAATTCTGTCTAATACGTCAATAATTAAGTTATACTATTGTACATGCAGATATTTTACTTATTAATATTCCTGCAATGTAGGTGAGTCTATGGAATTAAATCTTTTTTACCTGTTACTAGTAGCTACAAAATGATTAACAAATAGCACTCTTTCATGTTGACAGGTTAAATACTGGTTGCTATATTTCTTTTTTTTTTTTCTTATCACATCGTAATTTACTTATTCACACAGGGGTTGTAAACACAAAAAAAAAAGGCAGGATGTGGAGAAAGGAATGACACTGGAGCATAGGTAATCAGGGAGAGAACAGATACCTTTCAGAACAGGGTATCAGCTGGGTGACTGCCAAGGCCCTTCTATACTTAGAGAAGGGAGGAGACGTCAGGGGCAGCCCTGCTTATACACTGAAGCCCTAAAATCAGCCATAGGCCTAAAATCAGCAATAGGCCTGACATACTGTAGTAGAAGAAATTATTTAAACCCCAAATTTGTCACTGTAAGATCTCCTACCTGAAGGAGACCAGTAAAGGAAGACACAAATCAATAATTATGATATAAATAGCACGCCTAGACTGGGCAGATTTACCACTACACTACTCTAATCCCGGATATGAGATCCCTTATAACTTTATGTATATCCAGGCCACTTACTTTTCCAGCTCCTGCTCCTCTGTCTTCACCTTCCTTCCACCACAGGCTTACTTCTGCCTGCTTACTACTGCTTCTACCTCATCTTCTCTTTCTGCTTCTGCTTCTAATTCTTCTGTCGACTTCCATCTCCTCTCCTCTCTTCTTTTTCTTCTGCCTCTGGTTTCTACTTCTACCTCCTTTTATATCGAATTCCTCTCACTCTCTCTTCCCCTAAGCCTTTTTCTCTGCCTCCCCTTCTACTGCCCAATCTCTGGCTCTAGCCTTTATTTTACAGGTTTTAATTGGACAGAAGGTTTACAAGATGTCACCTGTGTACAGATTCATTCATCTTCTGCAGCCCCTCCTAGGAAAGTGAAATTAGGATCAAAATACAAGGCTGAGGCTATCCACTGGGAAATAGGTCAAAATAAAAGGCTGAGGCTATCCACAACATTGATTCAATCCTCCTCTGTAGCCCCTCCCAGGAGGGTGGAACTAGGATCAAAATACAAAGCTGAGGCTATCTACTGGGAACTAGGATCAAAATACAAGGCTGAGGCTATCCACAACAATATACATACATGCTAACACCAAGTCTTTTGTCTCTGTGGAAAAACACTGAAACAGAAGGCTATAAGCTATGGTAAAAAGGCAGCTTTTATGGAAATTTACCAGCCTGAGTAGTCATAGATCCTGTAAATCAGTAGCCTTCTCGGACAGTACCAACTTAGATAAGGACAAGTGGTTGCTATATTTCTAATTAAAAAAATTCTTTAGAATCAGTTTAAAATTTGAAGACATTAGAAAACACCTCAGAACAATTTATTCATTAAAAGCTATGAGCAAGAATTGGCATGGGAAAATGCCCATGGTCCTATAAGAAGTTCATTCAACTTGACTCAACAGTGAGTTGGGAGGAGGAAACATCCAATGAGAAATATTTCCATCAGACAGGCCTGTAAGGAGGTCTATTGGACATTTTCTTGATTGATGTTTGATGTGAGAAGACTGAGCCTATGAAGGGCAGAGCATGAACTCATGCTCCAAGAAAGTATAAGAAAGCCGACTGAGCAAGTCAGAAAGAGCAAGCCAGTACACAGCATCCCTTCATGGTCTCTGCTTCTGTTCCTGCTTCTAGGTTCCCACCTTGCCTTCAGGCCCTGACTTCCATCAGTTATTGACTGTGATCAGGACATGCAAGCTAAATAAACTCTTTCCTCCTCAAGTTGTTATTCGTTGTACTCTATCACAGCAATGGAAAGAAATAAGACATTAAGTTTCTCTTTTCAGTATGTTTGTTTGTTTGTTGACTGATGTGGGTAGTATGAAACTAAAAACATGAAATTCTATGTAAATATAACCTAGTTGTTCCCAAAAACATTAGAATTCTTTGTTCCCATGTGCAAAAACTTGGTTTTATTTCAATATTTCTTAGCATTGTATTTAATGCAACACTATTGGTGGCTGGTATATAACTTTTCCATGGAATATATAAGTCTTTTCTAGGCAATTAGGATATGGAAAATAAAAGAGCTGAGAGCTTCAGGAACTAATTTACTTCATGATAAAACAGAGAGGACTATTAGCTACCTCTATGTTCCCAACAGTGCTTTCACATTGTAATGTAAGGATATAGATGCAAACATTCATTAGCAATATAACCAAGGGAAGAGAACAAAAGCAAAAGATTAATAAAAAGATGTTCCCCAAACACCTTATCATAAAAAATATGTTGAATTAACAAAACAAGATAATGTCTCCTTCCAGCCTCTTCATATGGTCAGATGTAGTAGGATATGCCTATATTTCCAGCACTCAAGTAGTTAAGGCAAGAGTATTCTGAGTTCAAAGCCATGCTAGACTACTACATACTGAATTTAGGTACAGCATAAGCTAAGCCACAAGTCATCAGAAGGAGAAACTGGAGGATCAGGGAATCAGAGTTTATCAACATCAACATCCGTATGCAGACTTTCATGACTAACTCATGCCAGGCTCAGTCTTGTGGAGGATTGGACTAAGGTAGGAAACCGCAGTTGCTTTTTGTTAACAATATTTAAAAGACAGCATTTCCCTTTCTCCATGTCCTTCAGCTCATATATTCTTTCCATTTTTCTTCCAGGATGTTTCCATTAAAGACTCTACAGTTAACTTTCAGCTATTTAAGCAGCAGTGTGTCTCTGCACTCATCATCACTCACGCAAAGACGCATCTAAGACTATTATCAAGAATAGCATGTATCTATAGATATAAACAAAAATATCAGGAAGGCAGTTTGACATCTCCATTTCAGCAAAAGACAGAAGCAAGAAATCATATCTTACAGGGTCTTTGGCATCTTCAATAGGAATGCTATCAGAAAAAAATAAAACGATGATACAATGAAAGAAAATATTTTCAAGACCCAAAGATCCAGACATATTCATTAAAACACTGAGATAACTGTATACCTATTGGTAGAAACAAAAACCAGCATAATGTCACTATCAGCTCTTCTGAAGTTCCATGGGACAACAGGGAGTTTAATAATTGTTTAAAAGAACATACAATGATGCATCCATGTTAGAAGATAGATAAGCAGTTTCTTACAAAACCAAATATATTTTCTATATTATTCAATGGCTGATCTATTTGATAGTTAGGCATGGGTCTTGAAATTTTAAACCAATGCAAAGCTCTACAGAAATATTTATAACAACTGTATTTATAACTGCCAAAAATTGAGAGCAATCAAGATTCTCTTCAGCAGATAAATGGATAGACAAATGAGGGCACAGCCAGCCAATAAAATGCTTATCATAATTAAAGATAAAATAGCTATCAAACTTCAGAAAACCATCAGAGAAGGACTGAAAGCACGGCTGCATTTTGGAGGATTGCCTGGGATGCACAAAGACAGAGGTGCTGCTCCTAGAAGTCAACCCAGCATATATAAAATGTGGAAGAAATGTATCATAATGAAAATTCTAGCTGTTTTCATCTATGTACATCCTATGTACCTATGATTTGACTGTTATTTAAATTTAAAACAAACAAAAAAAGCAAAACTACATAAGAAAAATTAGTTTTTCAAGGTTGAAATGGAAAACAGAATTCTGGCTAGGTCAAAAGCATAGGAGAGTAAGTAAAAACGAAGTGACTATGTGATGCTGGAGGAGAATGTTAGATACATGAACATGCAGCACAAAGAAGAAATATGGAGGTACTCAGCAGGAGTACTTGGCAGATTAGGTGCTTGCTGAAAAGCCTGATAACCTAATTTTAGTCTCTGGAATTAAAATTGTGAACAAAGAAATAAGACTCCCAAAAGTTTTTCTCTGAAACTACACTTACAACATGGCATATCAATACACACACACACACACACACAACACACACACACACACACACACCCTCACATCCCCACATATACAAGCACCCACCCACACAATAAATAAATTTTTAAAATATTTTAAAGCATTAACTAAAATTAAGTTATGGACTTTTGTTATGATGTATCAATGAGATTAATGAATTGTAAGAATTTGGCAACTCTGCTAAATACATGAAAATGAAATGAAATGTTGGCTTCTCATCATGCTGTAGTGTTGTGGAGTATGTCACTAACATCCACATGTGACAGCAGAATGCATGGAAAATTTTCCTTCCACTTTGCTGTGCTATGATCACAGCACAGGGTGCGGGGAATGGGTGTCTTGCACAAGCTGTGATACAGAAAACATCTGAAAACCTGTTAAGTGAAAATGTTAGGCTTATACAACTACTTCTGATTACTTTTAACTGAAGTAGCTAAAGTAAATCTACAGAAATTGAATGTAGATCCATGATTTCCAAAGGCTGTGTGAGAAAGGGAAGATGAGACAGGGCTGCTCATACCTATGCTCTTATTCTAAGCCAAATATGTTCTGAAATTAGTGATGAAAATCTCTAAAATCCACAGAATACCAGGACTTAAAAGGGTAAATGTTATGGCTGGCGAATTATGTCTTATAATCTCAGAAGAGATATAAGATATATATAAGATATAATTTCATGTATTCTTGAAATTTCAGGTTTTTTTTAGTAAATGCTTTAGCTATCTAATTTCTATTAAAAGGTAGTAGTTTTTTGTAAAACAGGTTCAGCTATTCTTTTTTCTATGTTGTCAAGAATATGAAGATTTTTATTAAATGTTACATTTCTTTCTTGTAAATTTAAGGTGTCAATTGTAATATAACTAAGATTTTTTTATGTTAGTTCTTCTTATAAATTGACAGGTTATATATATTATATATATTATAATCCATGGAAATTATTCTAGTTACATTTCTGTTGCTATAATAAACACCATGATCAAAAACAACTTGAAGAGGAGTTTATTAAGCTTACAGTGCTCCATCAACATGAAAGGAAGCCAGAGCAGGGACCTAGGTAGGAACCTAGAGGCAGCAACAGAAGCAGAGATCACCGAGAAATGAGACTAACTGGCTTGCTTCACCTAACATTTTTGTGCATCCCAGTTTCACATGCTTGGAGATGGAATTGCTCACCATGGAGTGGGCCTTCATATATCTTTTAAGCAACTAAGAAAATGCCTCTCAAACATGGTCACAGGCCAATGGGAAGGATTCAGTTTCTCTGTGGAGTTAACCTTTTTCTCAGGTGAACCAAGTTGACAATGGAAAGAATGACAAATATACTTTAAAATAATAAAATTAATAGAATTATTATGCCATAATCTTATGTATTTGCCACTTTTGGTTGTGAGGAATATTTTATTTCAGATTTTTAATAAATCACACAATACAACTAACTATACTCGATTTTCTCTGTGCTAGATATTTTAAAAATATATCCCCTTATTTAATAGAGTCTGACGACTCAAACTCTACTCTTCATAGTTCTCTGCTCTCCTTCTAGGAATATGGCTGATGCTGTAACCTGGAGACAGTATTGTGCTTCATCATCATTCTCTTCATCATACTAACTACCAATATCTTGGGTAAATGGGTAGCAATAAGATTGATGGACCAGGTAGTATTCTCTTTGCTGTTTTTGTTGTTTGTTTTTGTTCTGAGGAGCATCTGTGCTGTTTTCCTTTACGATCATACTCATTTACATTACAACTGACAGTGACAGACTTTCCACTATTCACAGAAAGTTGGGATTTTTTTGTTTTGTTTTGTTTTGTTTTTAATTTGTTTCACTTATAAGTATGGATTTACCAGTAACATGGAATTATTCCAGTTTTACTATACATTAATGTATTTAACATATATAACAAATAAGCTAGTTTCTAAACATTCTGAGGTATCGCCATTGCATTTCAAAATGTGTTCAAAACTTCACATATTGAATGAACACATATGATTTTTTGAATGCTTTGGAGTATGTATACTAGTTTCATGGCTACTGTGTTACATGCACTTCCACACAGATCATACCAGTGACTTAATTCAGTGCAAATCACTTTTCCTTACATTTTCTGGGGTTTCACCCTGTTTCTAGTCTTCTCTCCAAAATCTGTCTTGTTCTTGTCTATAGCTTCCAAAAACATCCATGGCATATTCAATTCTCACTGCTGTGCCAAAGGATAGGAGGTATGAGGATGTGGGATTGAAACTTTTTGTGTCCTTATCACGCTTTCAGTGACAAATGATGGCAACTTGATACACGATTGCCTTTACTTTGCTTGACGGAAGTATTGAAGAACTAATCTCTCAGGTTTGGCATTGCCATATCTCAAAAGTCAAGTTACTTTTTTAAGCTTGAGAACTACAGACTAGTTAAAAACTGGAGCTAGAAGTATGCTTCTAGGAAAATAGATGCGTCCACCCTTTGGACTTTGGACTATGAAGGATTAATTAGACATTCAATTCTTGTTCAAAATCCAATAAAACATACTATGGATACAGAATTTTTGCACATACTTGATCAGTACTCTTTGCTCTTCTCCTTAGTCTCATTGACGTCAATTTTATTTTAAATGTGTACTTATTTGTAGTTATGTATTTGTGTGCATGTATATATACACATGTGTGTTAGTGTTCCCTGAAACCCTGAGAGAGCATCAGATGCCCTGGGTCCTGTAGTTGCAGGTGATTGTGAACTGTCCAACTTGGATGCCGGAAATTAAACTCCGGTTCTAAAAATCAGAAAGGATTTTTAATAGCTGATCTATTATTCTAGGTCCCAAAATTTAATTAAAATAATAAAAGGTACTTTATCTTATTGTTTCCTTTATTGTAATGAAGAATCCCCTTCAAATCAATACATATGAATTCACCTTATGCTATCACCTTCAATTAGTCCATGTAACTTACAAATTCAGTTCTTACAGCCACAGTCAGTAATCTCATCACAACTGTAGCAGCCTATCGCTGGTTATCAAAAACATGGTAGGATGTTTTTAAAACATTTTCAAAGCAGATTATCTAACCGCTATGTATCTATGGTGATCAGTGAGATTAAACTGTAAAATCTGTACAAATCATTTTGCCTATTTGTTATGTCCTGATGTTCTCTGAAAATGACAATCATAAATCATAATAATGCAAATCCATTTCCTCATGTGAATATAGTTGTAAAACCTACATATTTAACAACTTCATCATGGAAGTAGATAAGAAATATATTGATATTATCAAAATATTGAAATATCAAAATGAAATAAAGTAGCATTGGTGTAAATCAAATAACTTTTCCAAGTTTGAGAATATGCTTTAGACTATAAACTACACTGTCATATTTAACTAAATCAATAGTAAATAAAAAGATTACTTTATTAGGTAGTCTCATTTCCTTTTTTCTCTTGCTAATATTAAAAACAATTTTCAGAATTGTATTCTTTGTTACAATATTATGGTTGTTTTGATTCATATTATGGCTTTTGGGCTCCATATTTCTATTGGGTATCAAACTGTCTTTGTAGAATGCATGTTTGATTACACATTCAATCTCATATTTTATCCAGAAGAACTAAAAAATGAGAATCCCAATATTGTCATTCTACCTTTGAAAAGGAATCTGGGATGCCACATTAAATTAAAAGTTGAGAAAGGGATTTTTATTAAGCTCATTTTCCAGACGATAAAACTAAGTTTCTGAGAAAATCACTGATGCTTTAGGAGCCAACCAAGAATTTGTAAGAAAGAGGAGATTTAATTTATTATTCATATCCAGTGTAATACAGAATATGCAAGGAGACTTTGCATATTACTAGGTATATATTTTAAAAGGATATGTAAACAGGGAGACAAAGAAATGATAACAATGATAAGTAAAATCAGAGAATGTCAAAATTCATTGTATTAGTTTAACCTACTGCTTCAAAGGAGCTAAAATGTGCAACCTTGTTCAATTACACATCATTTTTCCTTTTTACTTTTACATTTATAAAAATTAAGTTATATATATATATATATATAATATATATAAACTTTAAGTTATTACTGTAGCTTCTTTTCTTCTCAGTCTCTCCCACTACTTCTCAGTCTCACTAGTCCTCCCACCCATACTCCACTTCTCCTTTTATCCTCAGAAAAGGGGACGTCTTTATGGTTTTGATTCACCTTGTCATATCAAGTTGCAGTAGAACTAGCCATATCTTCTATTTTGGCTACACGAAGCAATCCAGTTAGGGGAATGAGATTCAAAGGCAGGTAACAAAATCAAAGACAGCGCCTGCTCCTGCTCTTAGGAGTCCAACATGAAGACTGAGATACAAAACTGTTACATGTACAGTGGGCCTAGGTCTATCTCATGCATGTTCTCTGTTTAATGGCTTTTGTTACATTTAATGTGGCATCACAGATTCCTTTTCAAAGGTAGAATGATGATATTGGGATTCTCATTCTTTAGTTCTTCAGGTAAAATGTGAGATTTAATATGTGATCAAACATTAAACAGAGAACAGTGTCTGTGAATCCCAATGGGCCCAGGCTATTTGATTCTATAGTTTTTCTTGTGTTGTCCTTGACCTTTCTGGTTTCTTCAATTCTTCTTCACCCTTTTCCATGATATTTCTCAAGCTCCACCAAATATTTGATTATGTGGTGTCATCTCTGTATGAGCTAGAAACCCAGGACAATGGAAACTTCCAGGATTCTATTAGTGTGACCTAAGATAAGCAATAAGGGATATGGAACCTGAATGGTCATCTCCAGTAGCCACAGAGTTCTTTTAATGGAGGGATTGAGACACCACCCTAGCCACAAAACCTTCAACCTACAATTTGCCCAGCTTACAAGAGGGATAGGGGATAAAAATAGATCAGATGTTGAGGGAAAGGCTAATGACTGATCTATCTTGAGGCCCATGCCATAAGAGAGAAACCATCTGACACAATTAATAATATTCTAATATAGTTGCAGACAGGTCCCTAGCATAACTGCCAGCGAGAGGCTTCACCCAGAAACTGATGAAAACAGATATAGACATTCTTTTTTCATTTCTAACACAAAAGATAGTCATGTATATCTTCAGTTATGGTATAGCAATTAAGTTTTTATTATATTTACATATGAACTGTTCCAAAAACAGATTGAAGGCACCAAATGTTAAGTTCAATAGAAGAGCAGGAATTTGGCTTTACTTTGGTCTTCTCCATCAAAAAAGAAATTTACTCTTATACTAAAACATCTATCTAAGTAGTGGTGAGGAGGTAGTTTGCCAAGATTATACTCAAGATGGGTCAGTAACTTTAATGTGACCAACTAATTGTTTGAAATTTTGTGAAATCAGGCAAGAGACAAATTCAATCATCTAATGAAAAACAGATTGCGGTGGGAGAGGAGGTCCTTTGTCCCACGAAGGCGGGATGCCCCAGTGTGAGGGAATTTGAGGGCAGATGGAGGGAGTGGGTGGATGGGTGGGCATACCAACATAGAAGTAGTGGGAGGGAACAAGGGATAGGGAGATCCGGGGGTGGGGGGATAGAGAAAGGGGATAACATATGACATGTAATTAAGTAGAATATCCAATAAAAAAAGAATAAAAAAAAGAAGGTGATGCATCATAAACTGTCAGTCAAATGAGAAAAAAAAAATTGCAACCAAAACTTCTATGTGACCATCCATGGTTTCTCAGAATATAAAAAAGGGTCTGGAAAGGTGATTCAATGCTAAAGAGCTTCCAGAATGTTCTCTCAGTCTTATAGTGAGTCAACAGAGTATCTAATTTATGGCTGAATACTCGGACATCGTTTATTCATAGTGCCCTGAGAAACCACTAGTCTCTCTATTGGCTTCTGTTGACTGGAAAGAGAAGGATTTCTGATTAATGCTGAGAGTAGCCTTACTTTGTCTATGGCCACAAACACATCAATTTAGCTAAATGCCACCACCACCACTCACATAGAACGTATAACTTTTCTATACAATGGCTTTTCAGTGAGTTACAATACAATACCAGTTACGTAACGTTGTTGATGATTTTTCTTCACTAGTTGCTTAGCACCTTCTAAGTTTTATGAGCTACTTTCTTGTAGCAATACAGAAAGTAAATGTGAGGGGAATTCTAGAATCATTAAATTAGAAATAAATGAAACGATTTTCATGAAATCATGAATGATTTCATAAATATGAGAGGTATTGTAGAGAAAATGGCTGGATACAAAATAGTGGTCCTTTGGGAGTTCTTTATAGAGAGGTTATGGTAATTTTCTTGATTCATTTTAGTACCAATAGAAACATGATTTATCAAAGTTATAGATGACGTGAAGCAAATTTGGCATCTCAAGTGGTACATGACTAGAGTAGTATACTTCAAATCATGATCAACTAAAAAGCATGTAATATAGGAATACCATCCAAATAAAAACATTAAATCTATAGCAAGTGCTGAAAATACAGTTGGAATAGGTACAATTCAGATTGTAATAACACTTTATTATTCAAAGAGTAGTAATAGATGAATGGAAAATACTAGCATTACAAAAGCAAAAGGAATAGAAATTTGATAAGAAGAGCAAGTCATTGCCTCCTTTGCTTCCATGTTTGCTTTTGATAAGCACAGCAGTAAACTGAAAGGTAGACAGTAAACAACAGAAGAGTTTTGTGATGAACATCTAGATAACCAGAATCTTCCAGAGGAAAAAAGTATAGGATTTCAGGAATTGTTATAGAAGAACTTTAATCATATGAAATTGTATTGCAAAGGAATTAGAAATATAACAGTATCCCTATCTGCAGACATCATAATGAAATAAAATATGACCTGATATCAAGAATGAGGACAGTGTGAGGAAGATACCCATATGATTTATATAAGACCATTTGTTCACTTAAAATGAGATAAATAATACAGAAATTATTTAAAGTAATATATGTCTTCTACTGTATCAATAATTATGACATAGATTGGTATTACTTATGTGAAGGAACTCATTCATAGTTTAGTAGCCAATGAAAAATATCTAAGTTAGTAAGGGTCCATTTTTTTCATGTCCTCTGAATCATTTATGTTTTAATATTTATTCCTTCAAATAAGTCCATTTTTCTTATAAGAAGCAAAAAATAATTACCTTACTTCCTCAAAGACAAGTAACATGTAGATAAGAGACATGAATTTAGTCCTTGTTCAAATTTGTAAGACTTCAAAATGTATCTTTTTAACCAAAGCATCTTATATCTTTCTCTGCTCAAAATACAAACAGGAGATTGAGGAAATGGCATTGTTCACAGATATTAGCAAGTAACTGGCTATCATGAAGCTTGACACCTGTCATAATCTCTTTATAATCAATATAACAAAACTCTGGAAGCCTGCTACTATTGAAGCAATTCTATACAGTGAGCTATAAGACTTGTGGCTTTAATTCCATTATGGCTTTATGTGGGCTCTGATGAGAGATTGTCCTTGATTATTTAACTTCAAACCAAAACACAATGAGCAGGACATATGAAATGGAGCTACCATCATAAAATCAATTGCTAGGAGATAAGATGTTCAGCATAGAAAATATTTAATCTTTTCCTTGATTATTTCCAGTCTTATGCTTCCTCATGTTATAGTTCATTGTAGGTCAAAGAAAAATCATGCCTACTTATGGTTGTTTGAATAATCATGGGTATGAAGTTATATAATTGAACATGGGAAACTGTCCAGTGCTACATCACTTAAAAAGTAATTCACCTTACCCCAGAAATTATTTTGCCAATAGCTACTCAGAGAGCTCAGAACTTCATGATCTTCTTGTCTACTATGATGAAATGATGACTGCTACCGATCTGTAAAGGGAAAGACATTAAAGTAAGAGAGAAACTTGTTGGAAAAAATGAAGGCACTCAGTGGAGTGGTGATAGGGGAATAAGATAAGTTGGGGATTAAAATAACCAAAATATATTATATACATGTATGAAATTGTGAAAGCTTAAAAAAATAAACATCTTTAAACAGAATCTGTAATTATCACTCAATATATATGAAGCTCTTATTCCAGTTTCCTTGAAATAATATATTCTTAATAGATGCCTAAATCACATTTTCAATTTACATCCCTTGCACCCTGCTAAGTCATTGTTCTTTATAAATACACAGTGTTTTCTAAATACATGCTTCCTTCAATGTACAGTGCATTACTGAAACTTGAGCAATACAAGCCAATTTTTTAGTATTTTTTATGACTCTAGTAAATAAATCCATAAATAATGAATTGCTAGATTGCTTGCTAATTGATATGATAACTTCTTTAGAATTACAATATTACTTAGTGCATATGTTCCACATAGAGGAGAAATTCTAAAATATTCTAACAAATTGTGATATTCTGAATGAGGAATATCACTCCTAGGCACATGTGTTTAAATACTGGCTCTCTTATTGCTTACACTGTCTTGGGAGAAACTTTTAGGTCATACACCCTTGCAGGAGGAAATACATCAGTAAAGTTGGGCTTGAGAGTTCATATGATTGGCTCACATCCTTTTCTCTTGCTGCTTCTTGACCAGGAAGGAAAATATGATCTTCTAGTTCATTGCTCAGCCACCTGCTGCCATGTCTTTCCCACAATTATGGGCACTAACCTCTAGATCCATAAAGTATTTCTTCTATAAATAGTTTCTGACCATGGCATTTGTCACAATACCAAAAAAATAGCTAATCAAAATAAATATATTAAATCACAATAATTTTGACATGAGCTGAACTTTCAGTATTTTCAAATTCAAAGGAGTTGCCTAAGATTCAATGTAAATAATATGATAAGTAAAAGTAAATACTTTAATTGATGGTGAACTTAATTAGTTGACCCTATAGTTGATAGGTAAAACACACACTTTAGGGAGGAAGGATTGTAGGAGCCACAAGCAAACTTGTAGAATAAATTAAACTGTGCCAATAGGGGCTCACAGAGACTGAATTGCCAAACAGAGAGCCTACATGGAACAGTTATTGTTCTTTTACATGTATGTTACAGCTATGTAGCCTGGTCTTCGCATGAGATTTCTAACTGCGGAGCAGAGACCATCTCTGACTCTGTTCCCTGATTATGGGACCCTTTCCTCCTACTTTGCTGCCTCATCTAGCCTCAATAAGCGAAGTTGTGCCTAGCATTATCGCAAATTGATATGCCAGGGCTGGTTGATATTCATGGGAGGCCTTGGGGAAATGGAGGTAGGACAAGGAAGAGAGTAGAAGAAGAACCTGAGGACTGGACATAAAGTTAATTATAATTAATTAATTAATTAATAATTTAAAATGTCCATATTCCCTAGGATTAATAAAACTCTAGTTTACAATTTGTATTGATTCTTTGCTCACCATTCATGAAACAGTTATTTTCAAAGTCTATTTAGTAGCAGAATCTTCTGGGAAATTAACTAAGAGTCCCACTGTTTACCTTGCAGATTCAGGTACTATTATCCTGGGTGTTGGACATAGGGATCAGAAACTGCATCTTCACCAGAGGAGAGGGATTGGACTACATGCAGATAGTGAGATTAGAGATATCAAATTATGGACATCTGAATAGGAGCTAGAAGCTGAGGAAATTCTACCCCATCTGTGAGTTTAAAATAAATAAATAAATAATAAATAAATAATAATAAAAAAGTTCACCTTCAGATTTTCAACTCTTAGGGGTGTGGTGGCTAATCTTATGTCCAATGAATAAGCCAGTAATCAATACCCTTCCATAGTCTCTGTATTAGCTCCTGCCTCCAGATTCCTGCCCTGTTTGAGTTCCTGTTCTGACTTCTTTAGAGGATGAAAGCAATATGCAAGTGTAAATCAATTACCCTCACCTAAAAAAACTACTTTAGTGGTCTATAAATGATATATGTACTATAAATAATATACAAAAATTACAATGATGCCGAAATCATGACAACCAGTTACATAGTACTTCTGTCTACTGTTTAACATAAAAAGTGAAAAGACAGATATGTTTCAGAAGAAGTTTTAAATTACTTTTCACTTGCTTTCTTTTTTTTTTAAGTAAAATATTTATTTCATGCATATGGATGCTTTCCTTTCATGTATGTCTCTGTTGCATGTGCATGTGCAGCATCGACACAAGCCAGAACATGGTTTTAGATAATCAAGAACTAGAATTATATTTTGATTTGAACAACCATATGCATGCTAGGAATCCAAACAGGTTCTGTGCAATAACATCCAGACATGCTAACCTCCGAGCCATAACCCTAACGTTCATTTTTATACCTGCTTTATATCTGCCTATGAGGATCTAAGGGACTTTATCACTTATAACAAATAGGCAAAAACAAATAATACTGCTAATGCTGTATTAATAACTATTAATATTACTATTCCTTTCAAATAAATTACTTATAGCATGTTAAATACTTGACCACATATCATGTTTTAAATAAATTCTGGTGCCGTTTATTGAAATCTAGTACCATAACAATTAAGGTTGTCCATTTTGGGCGTTGTAAAAATAAACTAAAAATATAACCCAAGCATTCATGGTAAATAGCCTCAGCTCCCCCCCAAAAAAACAAACAAAAGAAAGAAAGAAAGAAAGAAGAAAGAAAGAAGAAAGAAGAGAAGAGAGAAGAAAGAAAGAAAGAAAGAAAGAAAGAAAGAAAGAAAGGAAGGAAGGAAGGAAGAAAGAAGGAAGGAAGGAAGAGAAGGAAGGAAGGAAGGAAGAAGGAAGAGGAAGGAAGAAAGGAAAGAAAGAAAGATAAAGAAAACTTGTGCTGTAAGTGGACTTACACTTGAAATCATCTTGATTCAAAGGAAGGGTGAACTAGCCCCTGGACCTCTGCACCTGGTTAGTTGGTGCATTAAGTTGGAATTAGATTGTGTTATCCAGGGTGCTCTAGAGTCACAGAGCTTATGAAATGTCTGTATATATTAAGGGGATTTATTGTAATGACTTATAGTCCAGCTAACCCAACAATGGACAACTGTGAATGGGAAATCTAAGAATCTAGTATTTCCTCAGTCCCATGAGGCTCATTGTTTAAGCTGGTCTTCTGTAGAAGCAGGTCAAACAGATGTACTAGCAAGTAAGTGCAAGCAGGTGAATAAGAGAAACCCTTCCTTCTTTGTATGTCCTTACGTAGGCCTCCAGTAGAAGGTGTGGCCTGGGTAAAAGGTGTGTATCACAAACCTGGATCCTGAACACTTCTGGAACTTCCTTTCTCCTAGGTTGACCTTAAACCCAGAGATTGGCTGGCCTCAGTCTCCTGGGATTAAAGGTATATGCTACCTTGTCTGAACCTAAGCTTTTCATGACTGCTATGCCTCAAGATCTCCATGCCAAGATCAAGATCAGAAGCCTGTGTCTTCCAGCCTCAAGTTCTTCACCACAGGTGTGCCCCCCATTTCTGGATTGCAGTTCATCCTAGATATAGTCAAATTGGCAACCAGGAATAGCCATCACAGTTTGTAAGCAGAAATTCCCTAGGTGAAATGTTGTCATCTTTTAGTAGCATACATATTTGCATAAAATTAAGATTTTCCTTTAAATGTAAAATGAAAAACTCAAGAAAGGAGAAGTATCTGTGTGGTGATTTTGTAAGCCATATGAGAGGAAACAGTTGTTAAGTGCAGAGATGGGTTAGAGTTGAAAGGCATTTTGTCACAGCCGTTAGAAAAGTAACTAAGAAACATTCTTAAACACTGCCATAAATACAAGAAGCAGCTGATGAAATTGGAAATGTGAAAGATCAAAACTGAACTTTTCAAAGCCTAATTAACTTGTATTCCCCTCAGGCTATAGAAAGATGAACTGAGCTTCAGTAAACAACAAACAAAAATGGCTTCATGTTCTCTTCACTCAGATCAAGCCTATGGCCACATTTTGCTTGACATCAAAAGAAAAGTCAGGTAAGCTGCCTGTACCAGCATGCATGGCAAAGAGATAAGATGAGCCTTCAGCATAGTTTGATTTTAAGATACAAAAGATTGTATTAAGTATGATAACAATTCTATACAGAGAACATACTGGTATATGTTATTTTAAATTAAAAAAAATGAAATTGTATTTGGGAGAAATGTTTCAATTATCATAATAAAACTGTTTTATTTATTATTGTTTATTTGATTGTGTGTGTGTGCACACATAATGTGCCTGCTCTGCTCATGTGCAAACAATAGTATGCATGTGGAGATCACAAGACATTATACATGCTGTTTTCTCCTTTCATCTTCCAGGTTCCAGGAATCACACTCAGGTTATTAGTCTGTCTTGCATGGCAAGAGTCTTCACCTGATAAGCCATCTCAGAAGTGTTCATTATTCAGAGATATATGACAGTATTTATGAACAATTTAGGACTTTGTGGAGCAGGAAAGATGGCTCCGTGATTAAGAGAGCATACTGCCCTTACACAGGATACAAATTGAGTTCTTAGCACTCACATCCCATATTGGGTAGTTCACACCAATCTCTAAGCCCAGCTCCTGTGACTCTGATATTCTCATCTGGCCTCTACAAGCCCCTACATTCACAGATACACACAGACACACAGACATATACACACAATCCAAAATAAAATAAATCTCCAAAAGAATAATTTAAGGTTCTAAAAATGTCTCAAGGACTTGTTAATTTTTAGTTCTAAAGACCATTCTCATTCCATGAACTTTCTCCTTCCACTAACTGGCCCTTATACATTACAAATCTGAAAATATTGAATAACTGAACAGAATAATTCCAAGATACAGCAATGTTAACATTAAAAATATTACAATATTATCCATTCATATACCTCCCACAAATGTCAAGTACTTATGGAACAGTAAATTCTTAGGTGAGTACATAGGAAGTATTCTTTCAGCTGAATGATGTGTACACATAAACTCTTCTCAAAAAGCTAAAACATCCCATTATGTAAAGCAGATGTCACACAATAACAACAGAATAAGTTTAATTGCCAATAATACATAAAAATTAAAAAAAAAAATGTGGTAGCCAAGAGGTTTGTCAAAGATAGACAAAAACATTTAAAATAATAGTATTTATGAAATCTCTAGTCTAACTTCAGTTTAATGAAAAAAAATTAATGAACTGGTTTAATGGATGATAAAAGGTAAAGGTAACTTAAGAAAATGTTAAAATTTAGAAAATTCAGTGATAGGAAAATACTGAGTATTTCTTTAGTCAGTTAATTTGTCTTCTGTTGAAACACTTGCCCTGTTATGACTGTAATAACTATTGAAATATAGTCTTTCAAAATGACATTTCATGTTTTAGCAGAAAGACTTAGGCTTGTTTATCCTTCTTGTAGGATATTTCCATTTCAGTTGAGATGATGGAATTGAAGTCATGTGTTCAACCACACTAAAATTGTTGTGCAATCTCTAGGACCTAAAAAGGTCATATGATGTAGATCATAAGTTAACTCATTTAAGTTGAAGGAAGTACGCTGTTGTGTGAAACGAAGTTAACATCATATACTGTGTGTTTCTAATGAAGATGTAATGAAAGGATGTCCTCAACAGTATAAATAGTGATCCCCAAACTCCTAGAAATGTGCTTGTCTGTTTGTTTATTTACCTTGAAAGACATTGCTATGATGTGAGGAGTTGCAAATGGAAGAGAGTTGCCCAGCCTTCCTAGTGTATCTTCAGCACCTTAGTTCAGCAAGGCAATCCTTTCACTTTTCCTCAGGGAACCATTTGTCAGTCACGCGCCTCTGAGAAGGATCGATTCTCTGTGTCTTTATGCTCCCTGTCAGGCTATGTAGGCAGAATGAACTTAACTAAAAACATCAGCCCTTCTATCTCAGGTGAAATTTAATTTGAACTCCTCTGTGGTTTTCTGTTACCCAGGGTAGGCCAGGTTAACAGGATTGGAACACCCATGGACTAAGGCTGATGGGAAAGACATCATTCACTCCCAGAGTTCACTGTGACAGAGGGGAAATGTAAGGCCAGAATGTTTCTTCATGAAGAACCAAGTATCCTTTAGCAGAAGGGACATGGGTCCCTTCCACTTGCAATTCTTGTACTCAATCAACCAATAAAACATCAGGAGTATAATCTAATCATACTTCTAGGAGTGAGATAGCCAAAATAGATAAAATTTTAAAAGTAACTACCATGGATATGACTTAATAATCATGCAAATTATGTGTGTCATGAACACATATCAAGTGACTCAGATATGTGAGTAGGGTATTTTATATCATTGAGATGAAGTCATTAAGGAGGTAGGAGAAAGAGAAGTTCAAAAAGCCTCCCTGTTACAGGAGTTCAAGGTCTACCTAGGTTACATGAGACCCGCTGTCATGACAAAAATTTGCTACTACGGCTGCTGCTGCTGCTGCTTCTACTGCTGCTGCTCCTGCTGCTGTTGTTAATACAAATAATAATAATAATAGGCATTAAAGTACCTTATTTTGGTATTACTCAGCTTAAATATGATGCAAAATTTTCTATTTACCAAGCAGCAGGACAAAATAAACATAAAATAAACACAAAAGCGAAAGGCCCTAGAAAACATCAATAAAAACTGAATTGCAGGTAAGTGCAATAACTTTCTAATATTTTCAGTCATTCTGAGTCATTGGAGAATTAACAATTAGGAATGTGTGATAAGCAAATGTGAGAACTTGTATTGGTTACCAATGTCTGTTAGGCACCTAACATTGTATGTCAAACACTTATAAAATGTTTGCATATGTGTAATCTAAGATGGCACAGTATTGAAGAAGCAGTATTCAATTCCTTTTTCAAAGTTTTTAGGAGAAAATAAAAAGAGCAAATTGAAGAGGTAGGACAGAGATATTTGGAAAAAACCATAGTTCATACTAAGTACCAAAAGACTAATTATCAATATCAAGTGCTCAGAAACTTGCTGGCAAATGATCTAAGCCTATATCATAATGAGATTTCTGTAGAGGTAAGGAAAATCTAGATCAAAATCTAAGTGTAACCCATAAATGTTTTAATAACATCTGTATCATATTCTAACTTAATAAAGCCTGTATTGTGTCATTTTGTAGGGTTCAACACTTAATACTTCATGCTACACTACTTCCTAATTTTCAAAAGTTTTATGAAGATAGAAAAATGCTACATTCATTTTTAAAATGTGTGATGTTCAAAGTGGCTTAATAACTGAGCTGGTATAAATAAAACAGAGTGTTGTTGATATCTTTAGTGTAGCAACTCAGAGCTCTTACTAATACCCCATTCTGTATTTGGCCTCATTCAACTGATTTAGCGTCAATTTTGAAAATGAACAAATTCCACGTGTTCAGGTTCATCACTTGTCTTATGAGAAAAAGCAATCACGAGACACTGTTGTAGTATGATTTTTATTTCTTACTCCATTTTTAAAAGCTCCTTCACCGTTCATTTTATGTGTGTCCATTTACTTAGTTCTAAAGGAGAAATAAAATAAATATCATGGCTAACTAGAAATGGGTCATTACCAAAG
This sequence comes from Mastomys natalensis, assembly GCA_021653895.1. NCBI lineage: Eukaryota > Metazoa > Chordata > Mammalia > Rodentia > Muridae > Mastomys > Mastomys natalensis. The sequence goes on along the minus strand of JAJTUV010001722.1, from coordinate 54,866 downwards.
CAGCTCCTCATGGAGGACATACAATAAATGTTTAAGCATCAGAGGTACACGTAATGAATCTTATTGGAAGAGGTTTGGTTTTCCTAGTAAGAGGAATGAAATCTTTTAGAAAATGGAAAAACATCTAAAAAAATACAGTGTTCATGAAGTGCCCATAACCTTTCAAAACATACCTGATTAGTTGGGAGGATTTAAATAAGAAGGATTTTTAAATTTATTATGCATGGTACCAGTGAGATGACTAAGCACTTAAGAAGTCTCACTGCTGTTGCAGAGCATTTAGATTCAGTCCTCAGTATCCATGCTGGGTGATACACAACAGCCCATACAGGGATTTGATGTCCCCTTCTGACCTTCATATGTACCCACATGCAAATGGTGTGCATATAGGCAAGCAGGCAGACACATACATACATCTAAATTTTTATTTGAAAGTATTGAAAAGTAATTAGCAATACAAGGTAATAATAAATCAACATATGAATGTTATGAAAAGTACTTTGAAGAGAAATGCAAGTCAGATGGGCCTATAGATAGACAAAGCAAATCTGAACTTCCCCAACTTCCCTGCCCTTCCTTTCCAATTCCTTAGTATATCACAGTATCTTTTGCTTTACAGAAAATGACTATTCTATTTTCTTTAGAGAGGTGAATTCTCTTTTGTCCAACGTGTTTCACATAGTTTTCTGATTTAAAATAATCAAGAAATGGTTCTAATTCATGTATAGGAAAATAAAGTATCAAATACCTTATGGCTAAGAGCCTTTCATCTGAAAGAAATTCTAGAAGACATAAAATAAGACAGAACAACAAAGGGTTATATATTTCCACAATTTGAAATTTTACTACAAAGTATCTTATATGCATTAAGAATCCAGATGGAGATTTTAACTATTCTAAACTTTTTAGTTTCTTCTTGCAGTGAGTAGAGGTTAATTCAGATTCTCCTAACTAGTTGAAGTATTGAGTATAAATATCTGAGAGCTCAGCTGTGGGTGGATCATCTCTACACACCTCTCACCATCCAAGAATCAGGGAACTTCACAGACAGAAAAGTCATAAGAACTGACAGAGAGAGGGAAGTGTTCTGAGATGCTTCCTTCTGGAAATGGTATAGCTGTTACATGCATCAACTCATAGTAACTATAGTTACCTTCACAAGATCAAGCCAATTAAATTACTGCATGAATGGAGAAAGGGCTCCTAATGTCCCACCATTATTAGAGGAAACATTTGCTATTGATGGTTGCTGAGGGATGGAAAAATCATTCTTCTTTGTGGATGTGTGCTCTGATGGTATGCCCGTTGCCCTGTGGATTGACCACACATCTCCTTACATATGGGTACATTGGTAAACACTGGCTGGCCTCAAGGTTATTAATAACACAAAAGTTGAAAAGACATAAAGCTTTATGGGTGATGGATAAGTGCACTAGCAGATGTTGAAGTGAAATATCAATATAGATTGTGTAAATGTATGGAACTTTGAAAAGTAAATATACATTGAAAATACCAACATGTTTTTCTCTTCTCTTAGTGTCTTCCTAAATGAATGCTACACAACACAAATACTATAGTAGAGCAACACCTCAGGAGTATCAGTGTAGGCAATCTATTACATATAAAAATGAGAAAACAGAAATTATAAATTCTTTTCATGTTAATTAATATCACTCTTCATTCAGCATAAAGTCAATAAAACTTACAAGCCATTTTCCAAATCTGTGCCAGTTGTGACAGCAATCAATGTTCAAGGTCCAATTATTAAATGGATTCAACCTTAAAATCTCTGACAGGAGAAGAGAGTCTAATGAAACCTGGGTTAATAATAACAGGCGCCTGTGTCAGCAGCTTCCTTTAAAATGCCTGTTGTCAATAGAGTTTGAAGTGCTCAAATAAACCCCAAAGTGCTTTCTAAATTATTTTATTAATGCCTACATGAGTAGATTGTTCATACCTACAACCCATTCAAAACTCTTCTGCTAGTAACTCCATCTTTGATTCCTTTTCATTGATCTTTCAGACCTACACACACATTCGCCTTTATTCCCAAACCACCTATTGCATTCTGAACATGCTCTAATGTAAAACTCAAAGTTAAAAATATTTAGGTTATCAGTAGTCCCAATGAAATTACCATGGCCATTGGGTATAGGAATTTATAAGTCCAAAGTCTGAACCCAGTGAGTGATCCCAATTACCCTGGCCTCCTTAGGTAAAAATTCTATGTGTCATCACAAACACACAATTATTGTGGACTGACTAATGCTGTTAATATTGGATTTCCTTCTCTCTATTACTTGGTTCACAATTACCCTGAGACCATTGTCTCACAGCTCATGTAATATTTCCTGACATTCTTCGAAGTTCTTGCTAACATAGCAATCAATCCTGCCATGCTACTTCACACACACACACACACACAAACACACACACAACACACACACACCACTTAATCTTCCTTAGGAAGTCCTTAAGATCATGCCAACTGTTTTGGCCTACAATAGTTATTTTGCCATTCTCACCTGTTTCTTGACAGAATAAACCTATCTTGGTCACATGTTCGTGAAGAGCATAGAAAGTCATCCATCAGTGTCTTGACACTGAAGATAATAACCTGACACTCACAGTCAGCGAGTGCCTGGCTGAAGAGGAAGACTGCCATGATTCATTATCAGAATGGTCACACTGCAAAGCTCATGTTAATTCTTCTCTTCAGTGAGAGAATGACAGCACTGGAATCATCGATAGGTGAAATGGAGCGAGGCTGTAGAGGGCCCTGAAATCCAGACAAGAGAGTTTTTACTCTATCTCACACATCCATAAGTTTCTGATTTTTTTTTTACCATTGTCTGAGATGCTCAAGTCAAAGAAGTATTTTACCATAGTGTCCAGAACCTGGGTTGTTCCCAAATAAGCAGGTTTGTGTAATTATGATTGGTATAGTGTCTAATAACTGACTTTCATAAAGTGATCTTGATTTCATTGAAAAAAATATTGTCAGTCTCTATTTTAGGGAGCTCACATTTACCTTAATGAAATGTATACCCATTGTCCATAATGGCTTTCTAACAATTTTTAAAAAACAAACAACAATAACAAAACAATTTTGCCTACAATTTCTTGGTCAAGAGTTCAAGCTTTCTTCTCACATGGCCTTAAGAGTTCTGCAGAGATAACATCTTTGTACTGTTTGCAAAGAACTAGAGTAACTTGGTTCTGATAACCCTTGATGACTTCACATATTTCCAACTTGATACTCATTTTTTTAACAATATTTAGCTATTATTGAAACCTAGTGTTTACTTATGCTTTTATGTTGCTTTCCCTGTCATTTTACTTTTGTTGTAGTTCACATGTTCTAAGAGAAAGGAAGAAGAAAGGTGTGCAGTCTCTGGAATGACTGCTGCTGATGATGGAAAAACCAAGCTGCTCTGACCACAGATGAGAGCTGCCCAGATGTATTGGCACAAATATGAATATTTATCAGAGTTTGGCATCATGACCATTCAGCAAATGACAATAAAAAGTTCTACCTTAGGGCTCTGTCCTCCCTCAGCCTTGGCCATTACTGCTGGTGCCAGTCCTTTCCCTGGTGAAGGTCTTAATTCCAATCATAAAACTGATTGCTTCACAGACACAGAAGCCAGAAACCTTTTCTTGTAAATCAGAGCAACAAGGAAAATCTGAAAAACTATATTTAAGAATTTGAAAAGTATTTTGAACCTATCACATTTCTAAATTATTGCTGAGATGAAGAGTAAATCAATAGTGGGAAAATAAAAACCATCCACAACAAAGCAGAACAAAAACACCCAATATTTGCAAGAGCATTGCTATTGTTGATCAAAAGGGAGCTATGCTAATGGCATATAGGCCAAATTCAGTGTAAAGTCTCATGAGAAAAAGAACTGGATATAGACAAACATGTCAGTTTAACAAGATAATGATATACATATATGAAAATATCACCATTATCACCATAAAATCTATTACTCAGTATAATTAGCATATGCTAAAATAATGTAACAACCATATGCATATTGTTGTATATGCATATTACATAAAAGTTTTTAAATATCTGATGTAAAACTTCATAAGACATTAAGGATTAATCTTAATGTAGATAAACTCAACAAATAGAGATTTCAATCTTTTCCTCTTTAATAAATAGTAAAAATAGAGACATTAAATCAAAAAGCATTTAGCAAACATGAACAACTATTGTTTTCCTTTTATAGACCATCACTACAAATAGAAGAGCAAACTACAATAGGAACAAAATCAGCAACTACTTTAAGTATACATGACACACTAACACATGCTGTAAAATAGTACCAAGAATTATCTCAATAAATCTAAAATGATCCAATTAACATACACTATTTTTACTGATCAAAAGGAAACAAATTAGAAATGAGTATCAAAACAAACCATGAATCATTCAAGATATAGAAATTAAAACAGTTTTAAAAAGACAAAATCCAAGATCAGTGGTTAAGAGCATTTGCTTTTCAAAGTGGATTTTGTTTCCCAACATGCAGCTCACAACTTCCTTAACCTCTAACCTATTCGACTGACAGCTTATTCTATCCTCTGGAGGCACTTGCACTCACATAACTACCAACAAACAGACATATATTCACATACATCACACAACTACACACACAAAAACACACATTTAATGTTAAGAAAAAAGAAATTAACTAATCCAAGTTTAAATCAATAACAAATAAATAACATTCAAAAATAAGTGAAAATAGTGAAGAAAGCATAAGAACCTTATATGCAATTAGCAGAACTTAATAGTAAACTAATACAGTAATCCCTGTAATAATAAAAAAAGAGATCAACAGATGACCTCAGTTTGTATCTCCAAACTGAAGAGCTAGAAACTAAAAGACAAAGAAAATAGAAACATTTTAAAAGAAAAACAACAAAAAAGATATTAACGAGAATGAGTAGAAGCCTTGGGCTTGGGTTTGAGTGAGGAGAGAGATGAAAAATCAAAGAGGAAGGAAGAAATAATCTCTCTCTCTCTCTCTCTCTCTCTCTCTCTCTCTCTCTCTCAACACACATATACACCACACACACTCAGAAACAGAAAGAGAAAGAGATATACCGACTATGTATTAATTAAAATATTGAATAATAAATTACCAACTATTCTTAAATTTTGTCAATTCATGTATCCCTGAAATCTATTCATGTTCATACTATGTAAATTTTAAAACTATCTTTCAAGATTAGTTGGTAGTTTGTGAAAAAGTTTAGCAACACATGCACACATACACACACACACACACACACACACACACACACACACACAAGCACACACACGTTAAACATACAGTCTGAGCTAGCTAATTCCCTCCTAGATATTTACTTGTGAAAAGTAAAACTTGTTTCACACAGACTTTTACATTGATGATCCACAGTAACTTTGATTGTGGTAACCAAAATAAGACAGAACTGAAATGTCCTTCAAGGGAAGAATGAGTTACTATATATTCACACTGTAGATTGCTGCTCAGTACTAAAAAGGCATGAGAACAAATACATATGGTAACATAAATCTCAAAATACATATGCTGAGTGGCTATAAAAATACAGCAGAGGACATACTGTATGCACATTTACAGGAAATGTAAGAAAGGGGAAAAACTTAGATCAATCATTACCTAGAAATCCAGACAGGAAAGAATCTCGGGAAAAGAGGTTTGAAAAAGGCCCTAGTCATGGAATGTTCCTGATATGGATTGTGGTGACTTGTTAAAGGGGTGTTAGTATCACATGATATCAAAAATATTAAAGTGTACTTTAAGTATTTTCAATTTGTTGTATGATAAGTATATTTCAATAGTGTGTGTGATATGTGTGAGTATGATACATTTGAGTATATGTGTTAAGAAAGTGGTTGGCAGAAAAAGGAAAATGTAAACAATATGAAACAGAGATCATGGTACTCATATTCACCGTCCAAATTAAAGGTTGCATTGGAAGGGGAGCAAAAACAGTTAAGAGTATACACTGTCCTTGCAGAGAACCCAGTTTGGTGCCCAGCACCCAGGTTAGATGGCTTAGAACTGTTTGTAACTCCTACAGCAGGGAATATAACTCTCTCTCCTGGCCTCTGTGGCATTTGAATGCTTGTCCTAAAACTAACAAACAAAAACACACATGTATGAAAAGGTAAAAAAAAAATAAATCTTTAAAAATAAAAAAGCAGTGGTGGCGCACGCCTTTAATCCCAGTACTTGGAGGCAGAGGCAGGTGGATTTCTAAGTTTGAGGCCAGCCTAGTTACAGAGTGAGTTCCAGGATAGCCAAGGCTGTACAGAGAAACCATGTCTCCAAAAACAAAAACAAAACAAACAAACAAACAAACAAAAAACAAAACAACAACAAAAAAGAACTCTTAACATTTCAAAAGTAGCATTAGAAACAATAACTAATCTATTTTTAAAAAAAAAAACTTTAGTGTATATGCAGGGCTGCTCCTGACATCTCCTCCCTTCTCTAAGTATAGAAGGGCCTTGGCAATTCTATTCTTGCGAAGGCGGGATAGAGGCCTGACCTCCAATAATTGAAGGGGATCCTTGTAATGGCTCCAGTCCTCCTGTCTTGTCCAGTGAGGCATAAGGGCCATACCCATCCGGATGTCTTTTTCCTGGAGAGGGGATACTTTTGACATCAACCCCTATGAGACCAGCTTGTCCCTCAGGAACCCAGATAGATAGGCCTAAAGTTAGCAATAGACCTGACATACATGCATGCTAACACAAAGTCTTGGGTCTCTGTGGAAAAACACTGAAACAGAAGGCTATAACCTATGTAAACAGTCAACTTCTGTGGAAATTTACCAGCCCAAGGAGTCATAGGTCTTATAAATAGGCATCCTCGGTGGACAGTACCAACTTAGATAAGGACAAGTGAATCATAGGCAGAGTCATAGTGACCTCTCCCTGAACCTTCACCCAGCTGATACCTTTTTGAAAGGTATCTGTACCCCCTGAACACCTATGCTCCGGTGTCATCCCTTCCCCATATCCTGCCTTTTTGTGTTTATAACCTCTGTGTATATAAGTAAATTACATGTGATTTAAATACTAAATAAATTTAAAAAAAAGAAAAAAGAAAAAAAAACCTTTAATCACACCTTTCTCTTACTTGAAATTAAATCTGAGAAAATATGAAAGAGACATGTAATTTTATTTATGTATATAGATATGTTCCTATGTTAGTTTACTTGCATCATGTGCATGTAAGTATCATCAGAAGTCAGAAGGTGTTGCTTATCTTCAGGTTGAGTTGAAGTTACTGATGGTTATAAGTGATTGGAGGAAACCGAAGTCCACGGCTTCTGCTAGAGATGTTAAATGCTCTTAGCCACTGAGCTATTTCTCAGTTCCTGAGTAATGTACCTTAGTTTCAAAAGGTGCATCACTGGAATAACTAGCCTTAAAAATAACAACTACAACAACAATAATAATATTAATAATTAGAAGTAACACCTAAGCATAAATTAGAAAACATAACTTATTAATCAAAGAAGATACAAATTCATAGACCAGATATGTAATAATGAGAAATAATTATGGAAACATGTATAAGTATCAATTGTGTCGTTTTAAATATTGAATCTGACAAGAGTGGAGCTCCAAAGAAAAGACTACTCTGTATAAAGAAACAAATGTCAAACTAGATTTGATTTTTCAATGCCCTTAAGTACAGACAGTGGATGTAATTGTCAGCTGGACGAACCTGTCCAATTCACAGAATAGTAAATCCAATTCCTAAAAACAGAGTGAGGCCCAGCCTGACAGTCACAAAGGGGAAGGGAATATTTTTACTCCACTGAAATGAAAAGTTAGTGACTTTTATAAGAACATGAGCACACTGTAATTTTTCCTTTTACTTTATCCTGCAGAGTCATCCTGAAAAATATTTACCAAAATTGTAACTTAAAAGTACTGTACATTCTTGTCCAAGACATTCGAGTGTTACAGGCTGTTGAGCGTTTCAGGATGACTTAGGAAGATATGTCCACCTGGCCTCTAGTTGCTTCAAAGCCTTATTCTGCCCCATTCCTTGTGTATGTGTGTGTGTGTGTGTGTGTGTGTGTGTGTGTGTGTGTGTGTGTGTGTTTATTCCTATGTATACTTATGTCTGAAAATGAAAAGGTGTTTGCATATATATGAAAGCCAGTTATCAATGTTGGGTATATTTCTCAATTTGTTTGCCACCTTAGTACTGAGACAGGGTCTCTCACTGAGCCTGGATCTTACTTATTAAACTAGGCACACTGGATAGCAATTCCCAGGTACCCTTCTGTCTACACTTCTCCATGGCTGGGATACAGGCACTACTACATTCCTTCACTATGTTATGAAGGTGCTGAAGATAAAACTCAGGTCCTCATGAGTGGACAGCAAGCACTGTACCAAGTAAGCTCTCTTCTCAGCCCCTGTTCCTCATTAACTAACTGTCACTCTGTTCAGATTTCCATAGTCAAACCATATTCCTAGGTTCTTGTATTTTACTCAGACTGCTCTTTCCTAAATGATTACATACTGGCTGTCCTATGACTGAGCTAAATGGTCTTGTTGTCTTTAAACCACTGAATGTTATTATTGCCATGTCTAGGAAAATTATGTGTTTCTATTACCATTTTCTATATTCCTCCATTAAAAAATAATCTTTATCTTAATGAAACTATACTACTTGAGGATTATTAACATTTTGGGCCTTACTCTGTCCTTTAAAATATAAACATTTAAGGAGTATATTTTGTTAATGACTAATATCCTAGAACCTATAGTGACTAAGTGTGATAATTTTAGTAACCATGTGTTGAATAAATTAGTGAACTAGGATAAAAGTGTGCCTTCTCCCATATATGTTACTTTAATGTTTCATTATTCCATAGAAACCTTTATTTTAATGCTTTTCTGTTTTCTTTTGTTCACATCTGGACAGAAAATTTATTCACACTCTTTCTCATACCTTTTTGTAAAATATCATTTGTACCCAAGATAAATCATGGCATGACAAAAGTAAGCACTTAAGTGAACATGTAGTCAATATTCTAAATCATTGCAACTAGAACATGAATTCTATTGCAACCACACAGAGAACCTAAGTACCATCACAAAGGCTAAGCAATTGATTACATCCCACAGGGAATTTGCCTACCTACAACAGTACCTGCTGCTCCCTGCTCCAATTTTTACTGTTTGTTCAATGTACATTTTGCTGGATCTTATAGAGACAAACTCTTTCAACCATCAGGAATTGTTGGCTTTTAGAGTCCTCTCTTCTTCCCTTCTCCTGCTAATACCTTCCTTTCTCCTAGATTCTCTTTTGTTCTCATGCTGTTTAATGGGAAATCATGCACATGCAGATCATCTTATTAAGTGAAATTATTCAGACACAGAGTAACAAACACTGCATGCTCTCCTCTTGCATGCCTCCAAAAGACATTATTCCAAGCCACCCCCCTCCACACACACACACACACACACACACACACACACACACACACAAAAGAGGTACATACCAATAGGAGAAAAAACTGAATTGGAAGAGTTCAACAGAAGGAAAATAGTTGACTGTTCTCAATACTATTATCAAGTATACATTAGTGAAGGAATTATGCAACCAAAAGAAGATGATCCTGGATAATTCTGCCCATGTTCCAAGCTTACTGTGATGAAGTGCTCAAGCAAGGCAGTTGAATGCTAAAGAAAGGTAACTTTGCAGAGTTTTGGAGAAAGGAAGTCCTAAGTCAGGGTATCAACTGGACAACATATTCTCTGAAACATTAGAAGATAAACCTTCTTGCCTCACTTAAAATCTTGTGGGCTCACAGTTTCCTTGATTTGTAACAGAAAAATTCCTATCTTCTGTCTACATAGGACTTCTTGCTTCTGTCTCTTCATTTCCACATTTTAATGCTTTATTATATTTTCAATTAACAACAATTGTGACTGTTTATGAAAGACAATGTGAAATTTCAATATATGATTATGCTATCCAATATTGAAATCAAACCATTTAACAGCTACCTCCACAAATACTTCTTCTGTAGTGTAAAAACATAAGACACCATTCTTTCAACAATCCGAAATGTACAACATTCAGATATACATATATGTATGTATATAAGCATATGTGTGTATACAGTATGTGGTTATATTTACGTGGTTATATGAGAACTATAGAGGTTGAATGTATGTAAGTAAAGATTGAAATAGTCATTTCCCAAATGAGGATATGGATGAACCAGGGAGAGAATGTATTGTTTTCTGTTTCATTAGAGACCTCAGTCATTTACAGTGTGGACTCATTCAGTCCCTGTATGGTTTGATCATTAACTCATTTTAATTGCAATAATACATTTCCAAAAAAGATCTATTCTAAGACAGTGGGAATTAGAATATCAATATATGTATATTATGGGGAAATTTGACCTCATAGCTGAGGTCAAAGAACTGTTTGGAAAGTTCTAAGAGCTAGAGAAGTACAATATGAGGATCCAGAGATCTAAATAAGTCATCCAGATACCTCTTCCATCTTGCCTTCCTTACATTAAAAAAAATAATAATCAACTGAGTATAAAGCAGCAGAAAACATTCTCCCGGATACTACAGGATGAGAAAGGAGAAAATTTTCCCAGCCCCATACAATTCTGCAGTAGGTACTGTTATACTCTTTTTATGAAAATATTCCTATCTAATAACAGCATGTGTGCATGTAGCTAAATGCAAACTTGTTTTGAACTACTAGCTAGGACTGGGCATAAATCAGAATTTGAATGTCTTAAGCTGAATCTCAACACCCCATTTTAGGAGAGAACAGAACTCCAGTTTTTTACTCTGGAGTGTTTTGGTCATCAGTCAATTTTTACTTTAAGTAAAAGTATATTGACAGCAGTGTCTGAAGTGTCATCTTTTGGAGAATGTCAAGTTCTGGGATGGGCTTGTTCTCTCAGTGAAAAAGCCATTCTGCAATCCATCAAAGAACAATTCTTTCTATACATATTTAAAACCCATTCTTCATGAGAAATGGCGGTGTTGCAGAATCATTTTCAAGGTGCAAGACAAGATATTAATGGTCCCTCTGCCTTTTCCTGAGTCAACTCTAGAAGATACAATGAATCAAACAAGAAACCAGAGTTACAACAATTCAAATCACAGGAAGACAGGAAGTAAAGCTACATGCTTTTATTTATTTTATTTTCGAATAAAAATATTGGTTAAGATATTAATAGTTTAAAATTCCAAATGAACAGTGCTGCTGTTGAAATGTTATTCTTAAGAAAGTAGAAATCATATTTTCAAAAGATAATATCTGTAACTTAGAATAGACCAGTTTTCTAGGAAGTGAGTTTCACACATACAAACAGAAATTTTAATTTATAAATATACATATGTGTATACACATATATGGAAATCAACATGCAAATATGTATATAAAAGCAATTATTGAAAAATGGAGACCATGAACTTTTAAAAGAACAAGAAGGGCTATATAAAAGGGCTTGGAGGGGGAAAATTATTTAATTATGTTATAATCTCAAGAAAAAGAAAGAAAAACTTTAAAAAAATATATCAACCATTGGTTCAAATGGGACAGTTACCCACATTACCTCCACTAGCATACTCTCTCTGGCAACCTCTGAGATTTGGAGAGCTATAGTCTCTCTGAAGTTACAGTCATTTTTACAACAACATGGGGTTCAGAATCTAATGGTTCTTCTTGTATTATTTTAACTAAAATACAATATTTCTCACATCTATGGATTAGAGGGATCAAAAGAACATGATGTCTCAGGCCTTGACTATCTGACCATGAGAAATGTATTATTGACCAGCTGATTCCCATGGACCACAGTTGTTTACCTTAGCTAATACCTGCTAAGCTCTCTTATATGTCAGAATTCCAATCAGTACTTTAAGTTATAAGTTACTCAATTGATTGTAGATACTGTTCTCATTTTTGTGTTTTACTTCACACAGCCCAATGACTGGAAACGCATTGAAAACTCCCACCAATGTTCTGACCCCTTCTCCTTTAGCTTATGATTTAAAAATATTTTAAGATCATCATAAATAGGTCAATATGGTCCTCTGTAAATACTCTCAAACTATTGTATAATGCTAAGGATAATTTTCTTATATAATCAGAAAACTATCTATAGAAAGATAGTTTTCATTTCCTCAATAATAAATACATAATCTTAAAAATAAATTAGTAAGATATACTCAAAAAATCTGTATCTCACATGAGCACAAAATTGTTTTCATCTGAAACTCCCAGTAACTCCAGTGTACACTGGATATTTATGGATTTCATAGTAGAAAGAAAACCAAAGATGGCAGCCTCTCAGATATTTTGGCTAAATAGTGTCATACATCACTCTAATGCCAAGTCTAACATTAAAAGGATAAAGATAACCTTTGCACAATTTAATACTGAATACTTAAAAATAAGTATTTAGAAAGTTAATGGCTGACATCTATTAAAATGATTAAATCTTATAATATTATAAAGGCTAAAAAATGAAACATACTTCAGAAGATTTTGAATGAGCAATATCTTTGAAAAAATTTTAAGGATATGTATGACTTTTCTTTGTGTGTGAGTTCTTGTGTAGCAGATACCTTCACATACAGAGATCTTTAGTCCACATAGAATTGGAGTTATAATCAATTGTGAGCCACCATGTGGCTACTGAAATCCAAACATAGTCCTCTCAAAAAGCAATGAGGATTATTTTTTTTATTGCAAATTTTATTACATTTCAGATGTTTACCCCTTACCCCCCTCTCTCCCCCTTCCTCCCAGGAACTCCCTATCCCTTCCCCCCTCCTCTTGCCTCTATGATGGTGTACCCCCACCCAACCTCCCCCATACCTCATCTTCCCACCCTCGAATACCACCCCCCACAATGTCCAGCCTTCATGGGACCAACGATCTCTTCTGCCACTTATAAATACCTCCCTTGCATATATATCTGGAGCCATGGGTCCCTCCCTAAGCGCTCCTAGGCTGGTGGTTTAGACCCTGGGGGCTCTGGTTGTTGATATTGTTGCTTTCCTCATGGTGTCACGAATTCTCTCAACTCCTTCAGTCTTCACTCTATCTTCTCTGTTGGGAACACCATGATCAGTTTAATGGTTAGCTGTGAGCATCTGCCTCTGAATATGTCAGACTCTTGCAGACCTCTAAGGAGACAGCTATATCAGGCTCCTGTTAGCATGTACTTCCTGACATCCACATCAACGTCTACTTTGGTGACTGCACATGGGATGGATACCCCGGTGGAATGGTCTGCAAACAGTCCCTCCTTCAGTTTCTGTCCTGTACTTTGTCTCCATATTTGCTCCCTTGAGTATTTTGTTCCTTCTTCTAAGAAGGACTGAAGCCCCAGAAACTGGAAAGAACCCAGATGCCCTTCAACAGAGGAATGGATACAAAAAATGTGGTACATTTACACAATGGAATATTACTCAGCTATTAAAAACAATGAATCGATAAATTCTTATGTAAATGGATGGAACTAGAAAATATCATCCTGAGTGAAGTAACCTCAATCACAAAAGAACATACATGATATTCACTCACTGATTATTGGATTTTAGCCCAGAAGCTTGAAATACCCAAGATTCAACTCACAGACCACATAAAGCTCATGAAGACAAGCAATGAAGATTATTAAGTACTTTCCACACCCTATTATTGATTCAAAAATTTTTGAATTGGGGTTGGAATGTAGCTCAGTTGGTAGAATGCTTACATAGCCTGCCCCATACCATTAGTTTTGCTCCCTCACAACCAAAACCCAAAATGTTGACATGCACCTATAATTAAGGAGATCCTGGATACATAGGCAGTTAGAAGCTATACTAGATATGGGACAATGCTTGAAGGAAAAGGAGGAAGAGGAAGAGGAGGAGGAGAAGAAGAGGAGGCAAAGGGAAGGGAGGAGGAGGAAAAAACAGAAGAAAGTGATGTAAAAATACTAATAAAATATAGTTATTATTTATAAAACTGGAAAAGACATGGATGTATTTGTATTTTCTGACTTATGTTTGATCCTAGGCTGAGCTTACTCTTAGAGCCCAAGTTAACTGTTTTGTCCTATTAGATTTGTGTGTGTGTGTGTGTGTGTGTGTGTGTGTGTGTGTGTGTGTATTTTAGTTTGGATTGCTCTTGCTATATTGACCATGTTGATGCTTATGACTACAAGAAATCCAGCTCTTGGAGATTTGAGAACTTTTTTTGGCCTCCATAGGCAGTAAGTATATACATGGAAGAAGTGTGTGATGTGTGATGTGTGAGAGAGAGAGTTTGAGTGGAAACATTTATCTTATTCATACTTTTATGTGATTTTGTATGTACTTGTCCCATACCTTTCCTTATTTTCAGACAGTTATATTATTATGGTATCTAAACATCTTTCATCTATTCTCTTTTTCTATTTTCCTTTTGAAATTACAAATACTTTTCAGAAGAAAATTGAAATTATGACCCTGATTAGTTTACATGACAACTCTTAAAGCAGAGTGATGTTTGCTTATTCTCTTCTTAGCAACTGGGTCCTTTATTGAGTTCACTGATACAATCTTCATCTGCTATACTATTTCATTTCCATCTTTTCTATTTTGCTTTTTATTAAAATTTCTCTGTATCTACTGAAATCTCCCATACACTTTTTATATCACACCCCCTTTCTCTTAGCATATTCAGCATACTAATTGTCTACACATCTTGTCTGCTTTTACGAATGTGTCATGTTTACTTTGATTCTGCTGATAATTTTCTTTGCACAATAGTTTTGTGTTCTTGTACATTTGTATATTTCACAATTTTGTTTTAAACATAAAACATTCAGAGGACAATAAATGCTGTCATGTTTTACTTATGCTTGCTCATGGGCTTGCTTCCCTGTAGTTATTTAGATGGAGAATTGAGTAAACTAATGTAAACAATAGAATATGCTTATGTTTTGTTACATTTTCACTCAATTAGCAACCTTGGAAGTCTTTCTGTGATACGTAATGTTAGAATAGCAGTGAAAGGATTCATTTTATATAATTGTCATATAACACTTGGTTAACTGGAAACTCTTGGATACAGGAAACTCTTTGCTGCATCACAAAGAAAACATCTTTTGGGGTTTCTGCACCTTTCTAAGCAATGTATTTTTCCTGTTTTCTTCCTCATGCTTGACAATTATAGAAGCATGAAAGAAACAAAGAAACTTTCATTTACTTCAGCCTCAGTCTTGAGCAAACGATGTGTTCCTGACTCTGAAGGCTTTATTCTTTCCATCAGTGGTCCTGATCTCACCTCCAGGCATAGTGAACGTTTGTTCACCTGGCTCAGTGAAGATTTCTCATCTGTCAGGAATAGAAGTTTCTCTGTTTCTATTTGTTTCTCACATTGGGGAAGTATTTATCCCTACTCTGTGAACAGCTTTGCTGCTTCTCTCAGTTAATTTTCTGTAGTGTGAAGAGGCATCACGGCCAAAACACCTTATAGAAGAACGAGTATATTGGAAGTTTATGGAGTCAGAGGGTGTGGCCATAACCATCATGGCAAGAAGTGTGGCAGTAGGCAGGACACATGGTGATGGAGCAGTACCTAAGAACTCATATCTTGAGGCAACAATCAAGAGGCAGAAAATAAAAGAAAGAGATAGGTAGATAGATAGATAGATAGATAGATAGATAGATAGATAGAGAACTCAAAATATTGTCAGTCTCTTGAAACTCAGTGATACACTCCTCCAACAAGTCCACAGCTCCTTATCTTTCTGAGATAGTTTTTCCAAATGTGGGTCAAGCACTTAACTATATGCTATAGAATTCACTCAACCCACCATATCTGACAATTCATTAAGAAAAGTATCTGAGCTGTGTTTCAGGATTGCTTCACAATACTTATTTGTTCTCATATTTGGAACCTTACTGTTAGACTGTTCCCTCTAGATTCTTTCTCTGATTCCAGTACATCTCATGATTACTTAGGGATTACCATCCCTAAAAAATGTAAAGGAGCTGTGTGTTAGAATTAAGAATATGACAGAGTGTCATCTCTTTACAGTCTTACTATTTCACCATTAGCATTTAAAATTAATTATATTTATTAAAAATTCATCTTAGTAGCTTATATAATAATGCCTGTCTTCCTTAATGAACTGTTCTAAGACTGACTTCCTCATATGTTGGGTTATTTAGTTTTTTCAGTGAGTTCAAGTCTCCTATGTGCTCAAAAATTTTGTCTTTTTAAAGTTTTCACTTTTGGCTTGCCTTAAGGATGAATCTGATGGATTTTATATGTTTGTATGCCAACAAAAGGTTAAATTTAGCAGTGACCTTTCAAGGTAAATTCTATATCTCAAATACATGAGATACTGTGATGATTGGTCTTCAATGTTAATTTGACTGGGTTTAGAACCATCTAAGACATATATATTTGGATGCATCTGTGAGGGTGTTTTCGGTAGGCTTTAAATTAGGAGAATAGACCCAACAACAAATGTGTGTGGTATTGTCACATGTACTGATATTCTCGAATAAAGAAAAACTAGAGACTGATGTCCAAATCTGTTTCCTTATCCACCTAGACACAGACAAGTTCCCACAGACAAGTCATCACAGCCATGACTTCCCCCAAATGCTACTCTTTCCCTGCCATGAGGAATTCTCTCTTCTAAAGTTACAGGCCCAAGTCAATCTCCACCACCATAAGATGTTTACTGTCAGCATTTGGTTACAGCAATGAAAAATATAACTGGTGTTCTCAAGCCAAAATTTAAAATTGTTAAATAACTTAATATGAAGATAAAAATAATTCAGACTATATTATCTGGAGATAGAGCTTAATAGCAAGCATTATTTGACTCCAGAATAACTCCATCAATCCCTCCATATTTAATGAATGGCTAACATAGTCACGATTTACATCAGACTCAGGAAAGGATACATATTCTTCATTGTCCAGGCCTTCCCACCTCTTTTGAAGAACAGAAAGGAGTATTTGCCAGTTTTGGAAGCTAACTTGTTGTGAGTAAATGAAAACCATTTCTGTACAGACCTAAAAGGTAAACTTTCCACAAGTGCTGGGGAAATTCATCTGCTAGTCATGAAATACTCTCTCAACTTTAGTCCCAGACACTCTAGTATTTTTTTTTTTGATAGAAGCATCAGTTGATCACTTTAATTCCTAAGAGGGAGAGGGGGTTAGGGAAAAAGATGTGCAGATGCCCTCAGAAGAAGATAAGAGAGAAGGCATCTAATCTTAGAGCTGGAGTTGCATGCCAGGCAATTATAAGTCACCAGACATAGGTGTTAGGAACCAAACTCAGGTACCCTGCAAAAGCAATACACACTCTTAAACTGCTGAGTCATTTCTCTAACATCACTCTTTGTATTCTTCCAAAAGAGATACATTTAGAATATATCTTCAAATATTTACGTTAATAAATGCTTTTTAAATGAGTTACATTGTAATGAAACACTGGCTAAAACTAGGTTTTAAATGATAGCAAGCATTGTATGCATGCATGCATATGTAAGATGAGTCTTGATTGCCTCGAGCTCCTGGTGTTACCACTGTCAGAGAACAGGAGAGGAAGCAAGAAGTTGAGGAAAAGAGCTGTAGCCTTGACTTTTATTTTGCCTTAACTTTGAGAGAGGCAGTTATTTTTATCTTGCTGATTTATTGATGAGAAGTAAGAAAGAAGCCTCTAGTGGTACGCTTCTCGGAGCTGGATATAAGTATCAAGAAAAGCCAAAAATGATGCTTTGCTTAAAATCAGAACAGACCCAACTGGTTCCCTGATTGTGAATCAGGGCTTTTCTGTCGGGTGTTGTTGTTTCAGAAGGATTTCCTTCTTGATTAGCTTTCATCCTCACCTGTGCTATACTCCAAGGTCCCTGCTGAGCTGACCCAGAGAATAAAGGTGTTTTTGTGAATTTTTCAATCCTGTTTCCTGACACTTGAAGTTCAGAGTTTGTCTGAACCCTGTGGAGCCTTTGTGATTCACATGCAACTCATGGGCATTTGAAATTTGTTGGTTAAAAAAAAAGGAACAAGGTTTATGGCCCATATTAGATGGAAATCCTAAGACAATTGTGAGATGTTGCAAAAATCTATTGTAACAGCATATATCACAGATGGAACATGAGGAACACCACCTGGCATCTGTGACCCTTGTACGTTGCACAGACACTAGTACAGAATGCATTCAGAAAACTCTACCTCTCGTTTGTATGGGTTTGCCTTGTGTATGTCTTTACATGGCTGGGTATTCCACAGGAGAATGGATTCACTTTATTTCTAGTAAAATAGCTCATTTCAAGACGCAAATAATACATTCTGCTAGTTGAATGTAGACAGAGACAACTTCTCTTTCTAATGTTAATGAAGGCATATGGGTTTGTGACGAATACCTGAAGAAGGCATAAGAGATTGGCTCTGGAGAAGAAATATATGGAGATGCCAGTAAGACCTTGACAAAAGAAAGCTCTAATGGCAGACTTCAGGTTTTCTTTATTATGTATTGTTCTACAGAAGCTCCATTCCCATGGCCCATGACCCTTCAATCCCATCTGCTCAGAATGGATTCTACATATGAGAGAAGGAAAGAAAAGCAGTGTAGTAGGTATTGAAGCCCAGTTTATGAGGAGTATGTGTTTCAGCGACTTTGCTTTATTTCATATATTGCTTCTTTAGTTGAAGAAATGAAACTGTAGATGACAGCTATTAATTGATTCTTATGTTCAGAGTCATAGAGTGTATTATATTCATATCTTCTAAAAGATATAATGTTGAAATCACATGAATTAAGTAAGAAATGTACTAGGCCCCAGGCTCCTAAAGCAATGGGAGTTAATGAGTTGTGAGACTTTATATTTTTAATGATTTCTACTGTAACAAACATTAAAACTCATTTCTCCTTGTCCACACAGTGCCCCCACATACACACATAATACACACTTCATGAACAAAGGGAGAAAGGGAGATAGCAATGTCGAAGTCCTTAGATGTCAAGCATATTTTAACAACCTGATTTGATTAGTAAAATTCAGAAGCAAAATGTTTCCTGCCCAGTGAGAATTCCATTTACTTCCCTCTACGAGCCAGAAAGTAGAAGGTCATTAGGCAGTAGAGTGCTGATTGCTTGCACAGATGAAGGAGAACCTGGAAAACCACTGCCATTCTCCACATGCTTTGTAGAAGCAGGAAATTAATCTTTGTTATTTTAAGCCTGTGATGTTTGGAGAGTATTTCTTACTACAACAAAATCCTGAACAACACCTCTGTGTATACTTGTATTGAGGCTGAAATTAGAGATGTCTTAAATTAGCTGTTTAAATTAATCTGCCTTAGGCTTAAGGAGCCCTTTTCTTGAACATTTGTAAAGACTTGTCTGAGGCTTTTATTGTTTGTAGAATGCATCACATACAGATACTGAACTCTCCACCAAAACAATCTGTTGCCATCATCTAAAGCTTAGTCCAAATCTAAGGTCAGTGGTGTCTCAATGCAGGCTGTTTGTTCAATTCTTCTGAGTTACCTCTTAAGAGATCTGTTACAAACAGAACTAAGTACACATGTTATCGAGTGACCATTTTTCAAATGTGAAGCAGTTTTTATTTCCTGTATTTTAATATTTAGCAGTAATAAGAAGTATGAAAATTTAGTTAATTCAGCATAAGCCTGGCCATTTCAATTTGACAACTTTGCACACATAAATTGGTTACCTTGACTCTCATAATAGAAAATAAATGTTGAAAGATTCTCATTAGTTATGAAATACTTGGGTTGGAAAAGACCTTTATCACAATTTAGTTAATGATTTTATGGGGTTTTCTCATCTAGGAAAGCTTAGATTGCTTTATTGCTTTGTTCGATTTGGTTTACGTTTGGGTTCACTTCCAAATAGGCTAGAGTTTATATCATCATGGGGATTAAAATATTTCTGTATCAAATTTTGTTCCCTATTGTGTACTAGGGGAACATTCATTTCTAACACTTTACGTAATTTGAGATATAGTTGATATTAATGCACAATCTCAATTTGATGGTCTTTATGTTAAAGTCCACTGAAAAAGTCCCTTTCACAATGATTAGATGACATTATTTCACTTGATGTTTCTGAAGAATCATCAGTTTATGTAATGCTAAATCATTGCGCTCTTGTCTATTTGACTGATAAACATGTACTGAAAGTTCGCTGTTAGGTTCAAATCCTTGTGTTGCCATACAGAACATATAAAACCCTTTATGTTTATCCTTATAGCAAGCCAAAGCTGGAAGTATAAAAAAGACAAACTCTTCGAGCATATAGGAGAGTTGAACTCACTGAAATTAAACCAACAAAATAAGGTCAGTTTCACATCCTCCTGATCATTTCCTATGGTTGGTTCCAGTAAGCGATTCTCTCATCATCCTCTGCCCTTCATCTAAAAACAGGTCATAAGATCCTCCAGTGGTAATGTTCTACTATCTTAATGTGCTAGTATGTCTTTACTAATTATATGTCTATCAGCACTCTGGTGTTGGCCATTTGTCCGATTCTAAGAGTTTCTAAACCACACCTAGTCTTCCTGATTTTAGAGCCCATCTCTCCACTTCATTTAGCATGATAGAAAAACGGTCTAGCCTTTTCTTCAAACTTTTGTAACTCCACCTATACCCAGTTGCATAGCCATTTCCATACACTCAAGTGTCATAGAGTGATGTCCCATTCCTCACAAGAAGTTTTATTTGTGTGTCCTGCATTATTATATTTAATCATCCAAGGATGAATATGTTAGAAAGAAAAGGAGGGAGTAAAGTACCAGCACATGGCCTCAACATCTGCTGACCCCTGCGAGGGCCTGCCAGCTGATAATGTACAACTGAACCAGAGGTGGAAGACACAATGACAGTGAGGGACAACAGGTGAGAAAATAATCAATGAAGATTCTCTGCTTTATATCAACTAGTTGTTATGGGGACTAATTCAATTTCACAATCTAACCAGTTTCTATGAAATTGGCATAAGTACTTTCCAGCCTAGTTACTTCCCACTAGTATCCATTCCCTAGTACATCCTTGTACACCTTTTGATACCACTATAGTGAGGACTGTCTTCTACTATGTGATTTTTGAGGGAACAAACCATGTCGAAACCATGCTATGGACTTTCATGTAATCATATGTAAAAACATAGGAGATAAGAGAATCTGCCCTACCAAGTAGTGATATTTTCTATCCCAGCTTAAGATAATTGGATCAGACCTAGCCAATCACATATCTCTGCAATCACCAATTCATCAAACCATGTATAAACTTCACAGATCTGTGCAACCCTTTGAACCTTACTTATACATCATAGTAAATTTACGTAATTTTGTCTTGACACATCATTTAGTCTTAGGACCTCAGCTGTAGAACTGAGTAAGAAAATATATACATATTTATCTGAATTATTCCAGTAAATATGTTATCATTTCTAATTCTTTGTTGTGAATACTCTATATGCAATGAAGCATTTTCTTTAAAAATCATTTTGTAATTTCAGGTTTCACAAATTCTAGTTTTACATTAACTCAAAGTTACTTAAATTGACCATACTTGATTGTAATATTTCACTGGAAAAAAAAACAGACACCTCAATTATTGAAGCTGTATTGTAACCAAACAAGCAAATATCCCCCAAGAGATGAGTACCAGCCAATGAAATACTCATTCATTTGAAATGATTTGGGGTTTTGGTGCAGGAGAATTCTCTGTGCAGAACAACTGTCTTGCCAATGTTCTCTCATGTGAAGAAAAACGAGAATACCAGCCAACTCTGGTCTGAAAACTAAATTAGAATTAAATGTTGATTAAAAAGAATCCTTCACTTGCACATCCCAAAGAAAATAAGATTATAAAAATGAACCTAAATCTAGAAACCAAACACTGATAAGGGCCTTGTACCCACCAGAGCAGCAAATATGCGAAGCGAGTGTTTATCTACATTTACAATACAATGTTAGAGTTCCCACCCTAAAGAAAAATTTTACAGGAAATATGTTTAAAATTATCAATTAGAATAAGGACAGCACACATCATGCATTCAATTTTGCTGAATCAATTTTTATTTTATTTTTATGTGTATGAGTACTCTGCTTGTACTTGTGTATGTGTATCATAAAGATGCCTGAGGCCCTTCGAGGTCAAAAGAAGGCAACTGGTCTCCTAGAACTGCAGATATTAATGGTTGTGAGCCCTTGTGTAAGTTCTGTGAACCAAACCTGAGTTTTGTAAAAGAGCAACAAATACTTTTGACTGATGAACCAACTCTTCAGCCCTTTATTTACTATTATTAAATTTTATTTTACATGTATGAGTGTTGTGCTTAGTCATAGGTCTGTTTGTCATCTGTATACTTGCTGGTCTCAGAAGCCAGAGAAGGTATTGGGTACCTTGAAATTGGAGTTAGAGACTATCGTGAGCTAACATGGGATACTTGGGAGATAGTACCTGGGTCCTATGGAAGACCAGCCAATGCTCTTAACTGCTGAGCCATATCTCCAGCCCATGTAGAGTGCAGTTCCAATAAAATGACCAACAGCTCTAGATAGCCTTCTTTCCCACAATCATGTAAAAATTGTATCATATATTTTATCCATGCTGTTGTTGCTGTGTTGTTGTTTGAGATACGGCTTTCTGTATAGTCCTGGCTATTATCAAAGAGTGAAAAGATTATTGTAACTCAGAGGTTGAGTTCTTTGCAACACTTGAGGGTTTTTTTTGGTATGCAACAAAGTAAGACAGGAACAATAGAATGGTAAGAGGTACGAAAAGTATAGGAGGAATGTATCTAAACTGAATTATTAAGCAAAAAAAGTAACAAAAACAAACAAACAAAAAAAAAAAAAAAAAAAAAGGGTACACTGATTTAACCTGAAGATTCCCTGAAAATCTGTCATTAAAAAAATCAGTTAACGAAAAAATGGCCAAATTTTGACATTGACTCCTCTCATATCAGACAAAGTATAGG
Source organism: Mastomys natalensis (assembly GCA_021653895.1). Lineage (NCBI taxonomy): Eukaryota > Metazoa > Chordata > Mammalia > Rodentia > Muridae > Mastomys > Mastomys natalensis. Next base: position 31,817 of record JAJTUV010001722.1, on the reverse strand, counting down.
CATCTCACAATATGACACTCTCTGCTGAACAGGTTGACATTCTTCTTCATAGTAATGGAGTTGAAGCCCAATAAAATAGGCTTCAGAGAATCAGGGAGATGTAATTTGGTTGAAGTTTCTTGTATAAATTCTCAGACATCACTTGACTGACATCAGGTCTGACAAAAAAAAGAGCAGATCTTTCTGCAACTTTCTAATACATTAAGTTACAGCCCTTAACCTCTAGCCAGCCATCGAGAAACCAAAATAGAAGCAGAATCGGGACTTATTAATGGCTAATAACTCTTGACACATGATGGACTCCACAAAATGCTTAGTAACTGATTTGAAAGACAGAACTCTGTGTATTAACTAGAACACAGCATTAAGGATTACCTGATCCTGATTTTAATGGTTAGTCTTCATGGTCAACTTGATTGCAGTTAGAATCATCATGGAAACACATCTCTGGATGTGTCTATAAAGGTATTGCTAGAAAGGTTTACCTGAATTAAAAGGCCTTATCTGAATTTGGATACCACAAGTGAGGAGGTAAGACCTTAGAGTGGTCAGAAAGGAGAAAGCAAGTTGAACACAACCATTCATCTATCTCTGTAGATGCAATGTAACCTGGTAGTTCACATTCATATCACTGTTATTCAGCTGGCATGATGAGCAAATCCTCAAGCAGTGATCCAAAATGAATATTTTCTTCCTTAAGTTTCTTCTGTCAAAACTGTTTCACAGCAATGAGAAAAAATAACTAATATAGTGCTTTAAAACTCTGCAAATTATAGTTCCCTGGGTATGAGAATTCTAGGCAATAGTCATGTAAATATTTCCAGCATAGTTTCACTTGCTTATCTATAATGGGAACAATAGCTGGTCTCCATTCATCTGTAATTGTATGATTCACCATATACATTAAGAAATTAATTTCTTCTTTATGTTTTCTTAATATTAATTATAATATCTGATTCATGTAGCTTATCATTTAAATAATGAGATCAATGGTCTTGCAATATCAGTAGTATCTTGTCTGTATAAGTATCTTCTTGCTTTTCAGTATTTATTCAGTTTATGAGGACAGAAAACAGACAACTTTTATAAGCCCATCATTCTGCAGGTAAGTAAACTGAAGCCCAACTGACTGTTCTGGAGTATTTCACATAGCTATTGACAGGTCTGTAGGGTACCTAACTAAGTTTTTTCCCTATAGGTTACAGCCAAGTGGTTGAATTTGAGCATCTGTACAACAGTGTTCTTGGAGAGAGATCAGGAGTCCTCGATCCTTTCATCACTGAAGTAAATCTTCCACGGTGGTATGTAATTCATTTATATAGAAACTTAGGTCTCTGGGTAGAGTGAGAAATGGCAAGACTGAAAATTAACTGACAGTCTGGGAGTTACTGGAAGCTAATAATTATGCTAGCTTCTCTTCCTGATTCCAAAGTGCAAACATGCTTTAAACAGATTGCCAGTTCCCCCAGGGAAGAGAGAAGGAAATGGCTGGATTAAAGTCAGAAAGCAGAGAGCCAAAAAAATCTAGTATTCATTACCATCCCCATCAATGAATATTTATCGAGCTCCCACAGAGAACCTAGTATCAAGGCTCAGGAATTCTGAGAAGTAAATACAATTTAGGGCAGTAAAAGTTCTATCCAAGCCTGGCACATGGCAGGAGGGAAGAACCCTACATGCCAAAAGAAACAAAGGGGAGAGCCAGGATTATACACATCTTCTTCAACTTTCAGAAATAAATCAGTTTTGCCCTGGTCCAGTGCCAATTCCCAATTTTGTTTCATTATTTAAAACTACACTTTAAGTTCATTTTAAGAATCAACCTTAAGAATCACTAAATTGACTTTACTATCTTCTAGAAACTTGAAAGTATTCAGTCAGTGTAATGATATTTTACCTTATGTTGAAACAACAATAAAACTCATTGTTTCATTGTTATGAAATGTCTTTGACTCCCAAAAAAAAAAAAGATGTCCCTTTACCACCCAAAAGTCATACTAAGCAAAAGGATGTGACTCGAAAAGTTCAGCATGTTGACACTTTTATGCAAGCTTTGTGTCTGCATTATAAGAGTATGCTTGCTTCTGGCATTATACTTAGATATAATCATTGGGTTACTTTGTATGGAAATTCACATAACAACTTACATCTTGTTGATAAGATTATCAATAACTTCATGAAAGATCAGAATGGGTGGTCTTTTTCCCAGGAATGCTCAAAAACAAATTCAAGTTCCTGTGATCAGACAACTGGTGTCACAAGGTGGAAAGTGGTCTCAAGGTGGTAAAATAAAGAATGGAATGTATCTGTAGATGGAGATATAGCATTGTTGACCCAACTGGACAGGTTACTGACCTGGCCAAAGGAAGGCTTCTCAGCTTCTCAGGAAGACATCTATGGACCACCCTAAGGAAAGCAGGTTCACCTCCAGATAACATATTTTTCCTTTCTAGGATTCCTGTCCATAGCAGTCTCCTCTGTATAAGTACAACCTTGATGCTCTGTAACTCCCTTTGCTTAACTTTTCTTTCTTCTGTCTTTGTCCAAATATATTTCCCCTAATACTTTGGGCTTTATGCTTTCTCTAATACCCCTCTCCTTTTCATACGACTGCTTATCTGCCATAAGGCTTACCTTCATACCAGCTTATTTCAAATGCTTTGGCTTTTTACTTTCTTCCCAATCTCCTCTTTTGAGCAGGTACATGGATTTACAGCATGCCTATCCTGTGGTTTTTCTTTTAAATACTAATATAATTAACTATCCACAAGTTTCCACTTGTACCTGTTATTGAGTTCATTCACTAATGACACTAAGAGCCACAAGAGGAGATCCTGATTTCTTCTATACCAAAGGACACAGTCCACCAAAACACACCAAAATTCTAGTTATGTATTGTGATGTCATACGTGGTCATACCAGACACATACTCGTTGTGTCTTCCTTCTTCAGTCTTCCTGCTGCATATCTTGCCTCAGATAAATCTTGCTAAATCATTCCCCTATATTTGGCCTTGGAACACAAAAAGGCCGAGGAAAACTGGAGTTCTGTTCACCCTGGTAGTAATTCATGTTTGACACACCTATGTTCTCAGTAGAAGGACACGATCACATGGGGATGAATAACTCACCTCATGCCACATTTAGAGACAGAGCTAGTGCTATGGAGTGGAAATTAGAACATTATTCATTGGGTAAGTTCCCCAGGAAATGCTGTCCCAAAATGAAATATGCATGCTTGTTGGATCTCATTTTTAAATTTAGAAATGAAGAAATAAAGAACATATTGTCATTGTCTGGATCATACTTTCTTCCTATCGCTCCCCTTCCCCGCATCTACTGTTTGGTTAACAAACTGTCTCAGGTTAATAGCCTGTGTCCAAGTCATGTTTAGCTGCTCTACACTGATACACTGAGAGACCATATCTTTGGGGTTCCGACTCAATCTTAGAGAACCTGACCTAAGATGAACTTGAGTTAACTAATAGACTTGTACCTAGCAACAGTTTCCAAGTTACCTCTCACAACACGTTGTCAATTACCAGTTTCTAGGTTACCTCCCAACAAAATCTGCATCTAGCACCAGTTTCTAGGTTATCCCCCAACAAATCTGCACCTCAAGGTTACAGACTCCCCCTCACACTTCATTTCCTAACAACCACTAATCAAAAGAAAAACAGAAATTGAAGTTTATGATTTGGCTCCCAGCACCAGTCAATTGTGCTAAAGGATAATGGTCTCCTAATCAGATGTGTGTCTTGCCAGATACCATTCTTGCCTCTATAAATGCTTGCCAGAAACTGGGCTCAGGGCTGCGCTCTGTTCTGCTGCATCCAAGATGGTGGTATAGCCCAAGCTACAGCTTGAATAAAGAGACCCAAATGTGATTGCATTTGTTTGGCTCCTTGGTGGTCTTTGGAGGTTCGCAAAAATTTCTGGGCACAACACAATTTTTTTTAAAGAAATCAATATTAATAGTGCTATGTCAAGACAAATGTGGCCACACTGGAAGGAAGGACTAAAAACCATAAACATCCCCCGCAAAAACTGTAAGATTACAGTATACATAGACAGTCAAGGATATGCACATGTAAGAAGCCTCAATCAAGGTGTGGTCTGCATAGCACTCACCCATCTTTGCTGAGGTTCAATCTCATCGTGTAAAGGGATCTCTCATGTGTACATAGAATGGGAGGAACATCTTTCAGAACACCAGTTCCCCTCTGGCTGGGCCTTTCTTCTTCTAGCACAAGATTTCAAGCAGAATTATCATGTCTTGCGGTCTGTTGTTTAAATATAGTAAGATTGAGAGACACAACTATCTCTAGAATATTTTCATTTTTTAAAACCATATGTATCTCCATCTTTATTGTATGTATTTATTTGTTACTAGGGAAACTGGGGTCTCCTTTGGGCTTCTTAGTCTTTTTGAGTGAAAAAACTTTTAAAGGAATTATATGAAAGATTGGGAACCATTTTATTGAAGTTTGAGAGAACAACAATAAGCAACCACAGTCTAAACCTTGGTAACTCACTTTGCCTTGTAACAAACCTTGATTGAGTGGGAGAGATAGAGGAGAAAAAGGAAGAAGAGAGCATGCAGGTTCAGCAGTGGAGTTTCACTAGTAGCTGTATGGTAAGTGGGGGGCATGTGGGGGGAAGCAGCTAGGGCTTCTGAGAAGGAAGGTGTGCTTGTAGGATTTAGGAAAGTAGCTACAGGTTGTACTCTTACTATGTGCTCATGACTGGATGATTGAGAGCCAGATGGATTCATCCTTAGGAGACAAGAGCTTAGAAATATTGTGGGTTAGCTTGGAGTCTCAGGTTTCCTTTACCCAGATCTTGAGGTAGAATTAGTATTTTAGTATCTCTCTCTCTCTCTCTCTCTCTCTCTCTTCTCTCTCTCTTCTGTGGTGTGTGTGTATGTTTGTGTGTCCTTGCTCTCTCCCTCCTGTCATCCCTCCTTAACACCCTTCTCCTTCCTTCCTTCCTTCCTTCCTTCCTTCCTTCCTTCCTTCCTTCCTTCTTTCCTTTCTTTAAATATTTTATTTTATGAGCACATTGTAGCTATCTTCAGATACACCAGAAGAGGGCATGGGATCCCTTACAGATGGTTGTGAGCCACCATGTGGTTGCTGGAATTGAACTCAGGATCTCTGGAAGGAGTCCTCAGAGTTCTTAACCTGAGATATCTCTTAGCCATCGTTCTTTTAACATGTAATATCTTTTCTTTAGTAAGTCTCAAGAACCCCTCTAGCACTCCCCTGTAATAGAAGAAATTATTTAAACCCAAATTTGTTGCTGTAAAATCTCCTACTCGAATGAGACCAGTAAAGGAAATCACAACTCAATAATTATGGTCAAATTGCACGCCTAGATTGGGCAGATTTACCATTACCCTACTCTATTCCCCAGCTATGAGATCCCTTATAACTTGCGGTTTATCCAGGCCGGTGCTTGTCCTTCCACCTCCAGCTCCTCAGCTTCCTAATCCTACACCTTCCTCCTTCAACTTCTTCTCTCTTCTGCCTCTTATATCAATTCCTCTCACTCTCTCTTCCCCTAAGCCTTTTTCTCGCCTCCCTTCTACTGCCCAATCACTGGCTCTAGCCTTTATTTTACAAGTTTTAATTGGACAGAAGTTTCACAAGAGTCACTGTGTACTAGATTCAATCATTCTCTGTTTGCCTCCCAGAAAGTGAAACTAGGATCAAAATACAAGACTGGGGCTATCCACTGGAACTAGGATCAAAATACAAGGCTAAGGTATCCACAACATCCCCTATGCTGGGACGGACCAAACCTCCTAGCCTTCCATTGATGTCACCTAAGTCATCCTCTCCCAGGGACTAACCCACCAACCAAAGAGTGTACATGGAGGGCCAAGGACTCCAAATAAATATGATAGTAGAGAATGGCCTTATCTGACATTATTTATTTTTAAGAACCTCTTTTAACATGATGTTAAGCTTACTAGGATTGAAGTGAAACAGCAAGGAAAAAAAAAAAAAGAAAAGGAGAAAGTGAAAGTAAAAGGCCTACCTGCTTCTGCCTGCTTTCCCTCAGATCCTAAGTTAAAGGCTTGGAACTGCTGCCTGGGGACAGAGGCTACTGATAACTTTCCTGGTCTTTCAGTACCCTTATCTTAGATTATCCTATCTCTGGTACTGTGTGTGTTACTTGATAAATGAAAGGCCCTAAATGTTCCAAACCCCCTTCTTTATAAAATATTCAAATTCAGGAAGCTATTAAATAATGAATGCAAAGGCCCATGGGCCCTAACTCTCAGCTGCTATTTGATCCAGTAGGAATAAGACCAAGCATGTTTATTGTATAAATGAAGATTCTTGAATTATTCTAACATCCTTCAATTGTACCATTATGGGTTTTGTTTTGTTTTAGTTTAATTTTCTTTCATACAAATTTAGACAAACATAATTTTCCAGGGGAAAACAAAACAAAAAACAAAAAAAATCTCCAGGAGAAGCAAGCAAAATATTTTCTCCTACGCTCACCTTTGCATCCAAGATGCAGTTCCTTAACTCTCTCAGGATTCAAACTGCTTTAACTGGATTTCTGCTAGGATGTAACTCAATTGGGAAAGTACTGACCTAGCATGCATAAAGGCTTATGAGGCCAGTCACAGTCACAAGATCTAAGTTTCACTGACATATCTTATCTCTGGGCATATGGAGAGAGTGATTGAGGATGTTTCCCAACATAAACCTTGAGTCATCAGCCTCTACTGCACACCACAAAACCCAAAGGAATCTACACACATGAAAAAGAAAATGCATGTACCTCCACTTACATACTATATGTCAATGAAAAAAATAATGAAAGAAAGAAAGAAAGAAGAAAGAGAAAGAAAGAAAGAAAGAAAGAAAGAAAGAAAGAAAGAAAGAAAGACAGAAAGAAAGAAAGACAGAAAGAGAGAGAGGGAGAGGAGAGGAGGAGAGAGAGAGAGAGAGAGAGAGAGAGAGAGAGAGAGAGAGAGAGAGAGAAAGAGAGAAAGGAGATATTTATCTTTAAGAAGTGAATCTCCTCAGTGTGTAGTACGTAGTTTCCAAAGGGTGATTCCTAATAATTAGAAAACCTCCCTGAAGTCATAATCTAATGTCCAATGTAGGCTCTAAGTTGTGAAACAGCAAAATCCACTATGGAATTTAAAAGGGCACATTTTATTCATGAACAATACAGCCAAGAAGTCAAGGTTATTTAAAAATTAGATATCAAAAGGAACAGAAAATGACATAGACATTGAAAGAGTTTGCAAAAGCAAGAAACCTAAACAAAGCCAATAGCTAAAAGCCTTCATTCAAATGTAGCCATTAGGGAACAGCTTCCACCAGATGACTGTTTGATGGTGTAAGCCTAAACATTTCTATGAAATCACTTGAAAAGGTGAACGAAAGTTCAGGGTTTTGTTTTTTTTGTTTTGTTTTGGTTTTTTTTGAGACAGGGTATTTCTGTGTAGCCCTGGCTGTCCTGGAACTCACTCTGTAGACCAGGCTGGCCTCAAACTCAGAAATCCGCCTGTCTCTGCCTCCCAAGTGCTGGAAAATTTCAGTTTTGTTCCAGTTATTGGTTACCAGTCAAATTCTCAGAGGCTCTCAAACATCTGGGTTTAGATGCAAGAAAATTGTGTTGAAATTCAATGGAATTTGAATAGATTGTTGGGATTGAGCAAGGTAGATAAAAATGAAGAATTTCTGACAAGATTTTGCAGATTTGCCATGAACCTTTGTAGTGTTCAAGGAATAATCACAAATTTTAAGAAGTTATGTATCAATTTTTAGTAGCTTGTGAATACTTCTGAAGTTGCTGATGAGCTCTAAAGTCCTCCCTGCTCATAATCTCTCTCCTCCGTTTTCTCATCTTCTTTTCTCTTTTTCTATTTCTTTTTGTCTTTTTCTTTCTTTTTCTTTTTTCAAGCAAATATGAATATGGGATCAAAGAGTGACAATTAGTGTTCAAACCAGATCTCTTCTTATCTGACTCCCTCTTCTGGGACATTGTATCAGCCAGGCCAGATGGTATCTCCAAACACATTTTATTTCCTTACCATCTCTTTCAGGATCATATGGGTTTTTCTTGACTAGAGCTAGCCCTTATTCCAGTGAGATCAAACAGATTTACTGTAACACTAACCACAGGACTCTGTCTTGACATGCTTTTTGAAGGAACAATGGATGTCATTAACTCCTTTACAACAAACTGAACTCAGATTGAGCAAATGTGTTTAACTTAAAGACAAATCTGTATGCCCCACGTCTCAGAGAAGATACAGGACAAATGCACATAGAAAAGTGTATATACTGATCCCAGAGAGCATCTGAGAACCATCATTTCTCTTTAGAAAATGTTCTGATTTATAAATAAGTAATCTTGATAGACTGTGTTTAGAAAGAGCCATCTGGACATATGGAACAGGTCAACTGGCAACAAATCTATGAATATTAGCTTTCAGAATTGCTCTTTTGTTTTCTGTATATCCCCCACTTAAATGGAAATAGTATTAAATGGAAGAGTATTATTTTTGTTTTATCATGAAGCAACACCCTGACCACAGAGAATCTTATAAAAGAAAACATTTATTTGGAGGCTTGTTTGTATTGGCATCATAGTGGAGAGCATGGTGGCAGGCATGAAAGGCATGGTACTGGAGATGTAGTTGCTACTTATACCCCGACACATAGGCAGACAGAGAGAGAGTGTGAGAGAGCAAGGCGAGGGGAGGAGAACAGAGCTAGGTCCTGGACCTAACATGGGCTTATGAAACATCCAAGTGCATCTTCAGTGACACACTTCTTTCAAGGCTAATCTATTATTAGCCTCCTAACTATTCTAGTCTTTTCTAATGGTTTCACTACCTACTATAAGCATTCAAATACATGAGCTGTGGAGTCATTCTTATTCAAAACACAACAGCAAGTAAGACAGCTCTAGTTACGGATATGTTTGTTAACAACTTTATATAATTCTTCTCATTTTATTTAATAACCTTTTTTCTGAGCACTTACTGCTTATTTAAGGTCATACTGGAAAATCTATGGGAAAAAGAGACTCTATTTGCCATATAAATGAGTATCTGATTCCAAATTATGAAGCTACAAATGATAAAATCTAAAAAGAAGCATCAAAACATTTTTTCAAGGTTTGAAGATAACATATTAGATACAATCAAATAGAGTTGACAGTTAGAGAACAAATATGGATATTTGTTAATATAGTAACAAATATAGTAACCAAGTTAATATAGTAACCAAGGTAGGATATTTAGCACATCATTTGGAGAAGATAAAAAAATTAATGTAATCTTTATTTAGACTTGAAATTGAAACTCAGAACCAAAGGAAGAGACCAAAATTACCCTCGAAATACATGCGAATACCAAACCACAACAGGTGGCTGTCACAGTCAGATAGCCATTATGAGTGCTTTGTCAAGAACACTCACTGCTTTCTCTAATTTTTACTATCCTATTGTTCAATTCAGTCCTCTTATAGATCACTAAAGAGGTCTAAACTATGAGCACACTTTTTCCAACCCTAAAATCTAAGAATCATATCATTATCAACAACAAAACACTCAAACTAGAATTCCTGACCTCTAATTTTAAAATGTTTTAAAACGTATTACCATGTATACTATCCTTATGGACAGTAATTCTATCTGATTTTTTTTCTAATATATTAATTGCAATTTTACAACATCAACAAAAGGGTTGGGGAGATGTCTCATCAGATAAGAGTGATTTTTCTAAAAATATGGAGACCTGAATTTGATTCTCAGTGCCTGCATAAAAATTGTGGTGTAACTTTGAAAATGTTCAACCCCACTACTATGGGAATATAGAGAGGAAGATGAAAGGTCTTGTTGGCTGGCCATTTAGCTGGTCAGTGAATTCCAGGTTCAGTGGAGCTCCCATTTCATGGCAATAATGCAAATAATGTTAAAAGAAGATATCTAGCAAGATATCTAACATTCTCTTCGGCCAATGATTATGTGCACATATACTATACACACATACAGTACATATATATATATATATATATATATATATATATAAAGTAAATTTGAAGATGAATACTCAAAAAGACGTTCTACTATATTATATCAATAACAGCATATCTGGGAAGAAAAAAGTGAATATATGAGTCAGTGTTCTTTACAGTAGCAGAATTTACAGAATGAATCTCTGTCATATGTATATATATGTATATATGTATGTATGGCTGGCTATTATAAGACAGTCCATCATGAATCCTTAATTTGTTAATTCCAGAAGACTGGGTATCTTATCTGGCTATCAGTAGAAACTAGAATCTCAAAGAAGTAAACTCTAAAATCAGTGAAGGAATGGACTTCCTAACAAAGTGAGATCAAGCAGGCAAAGAACAAAAGATACCTTCTTCCATGTCCTTATATAGGCTTTCAGTAGAAGGTGTGGCTCAGAATAAAGGTATGTCTTTCTGCCTCAAGATCCAGATCAAATAAATGTGTCTTCCTATATCAAAGGTCCAGACTAGAACTATATCCATTGACATCGCATCAAGCGAAAAACATATATCACAGGTGGGCCCTGCTTTCCAGATGTACTCACTTTGACAACCTAGAATAGACATTACAGTGAAATATTAATTATTATCTTAGACTTAAAGCAAAAAAGTGAACTGATACTAACGAGATAACGATTGGTGGCCCAAACATAACTAGACTCTCTAGAATTTTTTTCTGTAAAATGCAAGATGTTTTCTGTTAAGTGTTTGCAGATACTATGACCGAAATTTTCCCCTAAAACTAAAGAAATGAGCAAGTATAAGTCACAATCAGAGCTCCTCTAGAAAGAGAAAAGTCCCACTGCTCTGCCTTTCCCATATCACGTAAAAACACATGTAATGTGTTGTGCGACACAGATATGTGATCAGTAGTGAACAATATCAACAAAGCTCACCGTCAAATTCAATACAATTAAAATTCAGTCACTGATTATTTTTCTTCTCTAGGCACAGATTTAGGGTACACCTTTGCTCAAGTCTAAAATTGCCCAAGTTAGAGAGCAGTTGAATATCTTTTTCTCAAAAAGAGCAAATAACAAGGATAAACAAAGCAGTATCTTTTGTGACAACTTTAGCTCTTACCAAATGCCTCCTTCTGGAACCACAAAAATGTTACTCTATTATTTCATCCCTCTGACTTATTCAAAAGTTCTGTACATTTTTCCCTAATTCAAGTATCAGAGATTTACTATTGACATAAGACAACTTTTACTCTCAACCTGACACTCATGTAGCATGACAGCAATTGTGACGTTCCTATGGCTGGTTATGGTTCATTAACTTATCAATTTAGACTATTCACATTTCTGTCACCCCAATTCTGAAACATTTGAACCCTTTGATTTGCATTACTTTGTGAAAAAATAATATATATATTTCGTGTGTGTGTGTATCTTGAGACAGAAAAGCATACCTTTATTCTGGCCCACACCTTCTACTGCAAGTATATGTATTATTTGCAGCTGATATATATGTATATTGCAGCATATTTAAATTATAATATATAGCTGTTATTTGAGAGTTAACATTAGTAATTATATTGGAGTAAAAGAACCTTCTCTCTTGGGTCAGATTATCATGTAGGTAGATTTATCTAGCAAATTATCCCTATTGAAAACTCTGAAACTTGTAAACTTAATGTTATTCAATAAATTCTGACTGTGAAAAGACACAACTCATGATCTTCCCTGTTTATGTCCCAGAATTCTCAGGACACTTATAATGTCAGGCTCACACAAACACTTTCCGTATCTTTTGATGCCACCCTACATAATTGACTAACTTTAAGGAAAGAAAACGTGTGTGTGTGTGTGTGTGTGTGTGTGTGTGTGTGTGTGTGTGTGTGTTGTTATAGTGTGTGGTATATTTGCACTTCACAAAACCAAGTTCTATCAAAATCAGTTGTTACTTTCAAGTTAGCAACAACGGTTTGTTTCACATGCTTGAGAATTACTTTACTCTCACAAATTTGATTTCATTTCAAATGAATGTACAAGATAATAGTTCTTTAGAAACAATACACACGCGCACCAGACACACACACACAACACACACACACACAGGAGGTGGCACATGTAGATAAATGACTTCTGTGTTTCCCCAGATAATTTCAACTTGACTTGTTCTTCAATAAATCCTTGATTATTCAAACACATGAAACGGATAATCAGGAGACAGTGTCTTTAACTTCTTGTACAACCAACTTCAGCTTTTGATGAAGACCATGAATTGGTAAAACATGTAACAATGAATCAGATGAAAGAGTGGAGAATTTACCCAGCTGCCTACAGTAAGTCTATCTTTGCAAGGTTCATCTACCTACACCAGCATTCTCATACTGGGCAGTTTCGTTCTGAAGGACCCAGTTTAAATGACAGAGCGGTGTCAGATCAATGTCACAAACTGTTTCATTGCGCACAATCTTCTTCTCTCCCCTTTGTTGTTTTCTACCAGCATTAATATCCAATAAATCTCTTATACTCTAAACCCATCCCTACACGTTTCCTATAGTGCCACCTAAAAGTCAGTAACTGCCCGACAAGGTCTCAGTGCCTAATTGCAAAACCAATGGTTCTTACCTGATAATTACTTGAACACTCCATATCTTCCTAAAATAAAATCGTACTCCCTGATTGTGTTTTACATAGAAATTTTCTAAGTTCTCTCCATGGAATGAGAGGTAATAGTTTCGCAGAGATTTTTATGAGAACAACCGGCCATATAATATACAGCTATAAAATACAGCATCGAAAAAAAACTACACATAAAACCAAAAATCTAATGCATATTTTTAAGGACACATGAGCTTCTTATTAGGAAGTTATAAAATCATTCCCTGCAAGGCAGGCACACCTTGTGCTTGGTTTGAATCACATATGAGCTGAACACTACTCTGATAGTATCTTTTGTTTCTGTTTAACATGGAATTGGATGGTCAAAAACTTTTCAGTGGCTCCTGGTTAGATGCACAAAGCAGACCTTTCTTTTTGCTAACTTCTCGTGACCTTACACACACTACCAGGCAAACAATTTTGTCCCTCATGCCTCCATATTTCTTTTCACCAGATCTAGTGGGATTCTTTACCAGTCTCCTCATATTCTGAATTTCATGATTTCCAAATTTTCTGCTTATATGGGTATTGCTTAGTACAATACAGTTCAATTACCCTCCCACATTTCTACTAAACTACAATTACTTTGAAAGATCTAATGTAACCCTCCTTCCTCCTATGATTTACCCAAAGTTTAAACATCAATCTGATATTTTCCAGATTATTCTTTATTTACTTATAAAAAAAGAAGGCACCTTGCCCCCACAGTAATCTCCACGGATGTGTTATATTACATTTCTTTTTCCCGTGTTTATTATTTTCTCATTCCCCAGAGGCAGAAGTTCATGAAGAAGATATTGGAGCCCATTAGCTTCTTAGCATCACAAAACAAATAAAATACTTTCCATTTCTTCTATTACTTTTTCTCTGCTGGTATTTTCTCAGTAGTTTCAGCTATGAAGTGATTTTTCTTAACATAAACATCTCATGGAAAAAATAATTTTACAATAGAAACATTATCCCACAGAAATGCACATGTTACTGCTTTTTGCCTTAACGTGCTTGTTTTTACCTGTAAGAAATTGATATTTACTTATGAAAAAGCCAGAAGATCAATTTAAGGTTTCCCAATGCCACAAATGACTTCTAGAACTTCTTTTGTGTTCTTTTGAGCCTTAGAAAAAAATTAGGTATGTTAAGACACTCTACACCTATAAAAATTTCATGGCAAGATTGCTTAAAACTAGCTCCATTTTATTGAATATTTTATTCTATGATGGAACTTTACTTGATCAATATTTGAAGCTTGGTGAGAATGAAGTTAATACCAATTTTTAGGAAATTATTAAAGCAAGGAGAAGAAGCTAGAGGGCAAAGAGGGAAAGGAAGCTGGAAGAGAGGAGGAGAAAGTGAATGAAGGAAGAAAGGAAAGCTCTGGCTTTATATGTACAAAATGAAAATGGATAAGAGTATTGAGCACTGTAGTCTATTTTCTGATGTTAATTGAATATTATTTTTCAAAATACTAAACATTCTATTATGTATCAATGCAATTCTACTTCTGACAATGAAGGGTCAAGAATGATCCTTCTACCAAGAGTGACCAGAAATTCTCTCTCTCTTCTCTTCTCTCTCTCTCTCTCTCTCTCTCTTCTCTCTCTCTCTCTGTCACACACACACACAGAAAGAGATAGAGATAGAGATAGAGATAGATAGAGATAGATAGATAGATAGATAGATAGATAGATAGATAGATAGATAGAGATAGAGAGAGAGAGAGACTGGCTAAAGCAGAAATGATGGAGCAGGAAAATTCTACCCAATCAAGAGCTAGGAGCTAGAATAGAGAAGGAACGGGAGGAAATTCTTCAATTTTGGGTAATTAGCAAATGTGAAAGGGTATTGGTGACTGAAAAATTAAGGTGTTAGATTAATTTGTATTATTATGAGGGTTAAAGAATTTCAGTTAAAGAGGGCCTAATAAACTCAGTAAGTTTTAGTGAAGGCAATGACATAAGCCAGCAAGTCTGATGAGAGTAAACATGTTCTTGTACAATCTTGTTAGTTAAAGATGAAGACTCCCTTCTATATCCCTTCTATTAAAATATGTGAATTAAGAATTTATACGATCATCTCAAACCATTTTTATTAAGACAATCATTTATCTATTTATACATGGGAAGAGGAGCAAACTGTCATTTAAGGGACTGGATTTCTATAATAAACATACTGGAATATCATTTTGGACTATGTCTTGTAGCATCATTATGTTGGTCACAGTTCAATTGCTGTGAAGAAAAACCATGAGAGTGGGAACTTTTACAAGAGAAAGCATTTAATCAAGGTTTGCTTACAATTTCTGAAGTTTATTCCATTATCATCATAGCAGACAGCATGAGGCACTCAGGCAGTCATGGAGAAGTAGCCGAGAGGTCTAAATCTGGACCTGCAGACATCTGGAAGATCAAGACACTGGGCCTCATGTGATCTTTTGTGGTCTCAAAGTCCACCCCACTTCCTTCAACAAGTACAAACCTCTGACCCCTTCTCAAATTGTGCCACTCCATGATGACTGATTATTCAAATATATGGGCTTATAGTGGTCATTTTTAACTAAAACTACCCATTGCACTCCTTGGTCTCCCTAGATTTATAACCATATCACAATGCAAAACAACAATAAACAAACAAACCAACAAATAAAAAACAAAACAACATTCAGTTTAGCTTCAAAAGTTCCCATAGTCTATGACAGTCTCCACACTGTTTAAAAGTTAGAAGTCTAAAGTTCAGAATTGCTTCTCAGACTCATAGCAATGTCTTAACTGTGTGCCTTTGTAAAATCATAATCATAAAAAGACATCACATACTTCCAACATACCGTGGCACAGGACACACATTACCACTTCAAAATGAAGGAAGGAGAGCATAGTGAGGAAATACTGAACCAAAACAAGAACAAAAACCAACAGGGCAATCTGTAAACTATGCATCTTTGTGTCTGATGTTAAGGAGCTCTTCAGACCTTCAGCTTTATTCCACTTTGTTGACTACAACACACTTCTCTCTCTTGGCCTTATTCCACTCCCTGTCAGCAGCCTTCTCTGGCAGGTATCTCACAGCTCTGACATTCACAACGTCTTGGAGTCTCCAGTGAAGTCCAGGCTTTACCTTCACAACTTCACACAATTACTCCCCTTTGTGCAGAGACATAACTCACCCATGCCTGGTCTCGGTAGATTTCCCTAGTCACAGAGGGACATTTCATAACTCCCTTTTTTTTAATATCTTTCATGCTAAAGTCAAAACCATGTGACTCAAGTTGCCAAGTTTGCTGCTTGCTGGGGCTGGAACATGGCCCTTCGTCCCTGTTACAGTAGCATCAGATTTCTGATGCTGGTTTTCTTGACTGCTTAAGCATTTGCTTAATTCCCTTTCACAAGCTGGAAGCTCATCTGAGTGGGATCTTGCCCTGGGGTTACCACTCCCTTCATTCCATTTAGCAACAGGCTTTTAAATTTTTTTTTATCTCAGTGAGTACTGGAACTTTATTTTCTACATTGCTTTTCCTTGTGTTTCTTTTGAAATCAAATTGTACATTTTGTATTTTTACAGACTCATTTCTTTTTATGATATGTCTGTTTAAGAGTGACCACTAATAACAGTGGATCACAGTCAATACTAGGCTGTCTTGGAATCTCCTCTACCAAATCTTTAGTATAGCCTTAGGCAGAATATGTGGACAAGGTCAGAAAGCAGACACATTCTTTGCCAGAGCATTACAATATTGATCTCTAGCTCATTTATTAATATTCTTCCCCTCTGAAACCTCTTGAGCCAAGCCATCATAACTTATGCCCCACTTGCCCACTATTTTCCATGCTCCTACTTGTATAGTCCATTAGGCCCCTCTAAACTGTTCAACTGCTTTCCTTTTTCAAACTCCCAATGTCTACATTTTGAAAACAAACAGCATACTGAGGTCTGTCACAAATATTCTCTACCCACTGGTGCCAATTTCTATCTTGGCCACTGTTCTACTGCTGTGTTAAGATACCAGTAGCATGACAATCATTATAAAAGAAAACATTTCACTGAGGCTTGCTCAGAGTTTCATAGGCTTATTACTTTATTATCATGGCAGGGAACATGGTGGCACTCAAGCATGGCAATGCTAAAGATGTAGCTAAGAGTTCTATATCTGAATCTGTAGGCAGCAGGAAAAAAGAAACACTGGGTCTGGTGTGGACATTTGAATCCTCAAAAGCTACCCCCAGTGACACACTTTCTCCAACAAAGGCCACACCTCTCAATCCATCTCAAGTAGTGCTACTCTTTGATGACTAAGCATTCAAATATATGAATGAGGCTATGTGAGGAGTATTCCTATTCAAATAAACACAATCTCCATTGATTAAAAAAATAAATGATCTCCTCTAATTAAGAAACGTTAATCCTCACTGCAACCCATCTAACACTTACTTGCATATTTCATATTTAATTTTTAAAATTATATTTAATTCTTTTTATTTGTGTTTGTGTACATGTAGTATACACCAAATGTGTTTCCAGTTGTACATGTCCAATCACATGCTCAGAGATCATATGAGAACACTGGATCCTTCTATATCATTCTTCAATAGTTTTGCTGAGACATGGTCTGTCACTAACATGAAGCTCACCACATTTTCAGCTACCTTACTGGAGAGGTAACCCCAGTGATCCTCCTATCTCTGCTGCTCAACAGCAAGTGCTGATGTATGTTTGGCCACATCCATCTTCTTTCATTAGTGTTTTGGGATCTGAACTCTAGTCTTGTTTGCTCAGTAAACCATTTTACCTGCTGAGGCATTTCCCCAGCCTTTGAACCTTTTACTAAGGCAGTATTTACATGAGTCCAGTGTATTATCTACTCTATCCCATTGTTTGCTATACCTCTGTTACTACAATTACAAACCCCATTATTTTAATTACACATGTATTGGCTGTATTATGAATTAAAATCAGACAATGCTATTCCTACAGTTCCCTTTTTAAAACTTATTTTCTTATTTTAACTGTTTCATTTCTATTTTTAAAGCTAGCATATATATATATATATATAATATATATATATATATATATATATATATATATATATTATACAACCACTTAAATTTAGTTGTTTTTTTTCAGTATTCATTGATTCAGATGAGAAATCTGATGCTTATCTTTTAAGTATTTTTCTTAATTTTTGATACAATTTTTCCTTTGTTTATATATTGCAAGTACTTGATGTTAATTAAAGATGATGCATCTTTCTAGTTTTTGTTGTTGTTATGATGTTTTATGTATTCCTCTTCCATTAAAGTTCTTGAATTAAAATTGTGACTGTAATAATTCTACATATAACTCAATATGTGTTTTTGTTTTTATTGCTTAAATGGTCTCAGCAGCATTCCCTTCTGTCAGGTGCTTGAGTTACAGACTATTATACTTGATTTCCCTTTTAAACCTTGGTGAGATTATCACTATTTTCAAAGTATTTTGCTTTTTGGGTTTCATTGGTTAGTATGCATTGCTGTATTTTAATTCCAACCAATGTATGTATCAATGTAGACACTGCAATTTCGTATCAAAAAATTCAAAACTAGTTTGAGTTTCTTCCAATTATTGACTTGGTTTTTGATATGGGTTGCCAATAAATTGGTTATTTTTTTTTTTAACGTCTTTGCTAATTCTAACATCTGTGTCAGTTTTGGTGTGGTTTCAACTGACAACTTTTTCTGATACTTTGGTGTATTTCCAGATTTTTTGATATATCCTATAATTTTTATGCAATGTTATCTTCTACAATATTGGATATTTTTAAATTTACATGAATATTCTTAATTTTGGTTCTAGAATGCAGTTGAGCTTTTTGCTTTTTTATTTTAAGAGCTGTTGAGAGAGCATCTAACCACATTAACTTGCTCTTAACTATCCACCAATATTGAGTAGATTGAACACTCATCTGATAAACCATTGGCTGTGGTGGTCTTAAGGCTTGCTACTTGAAACACGCAATATTTTTGCATATTCTGTTATCAGTTTGGTTTTATTCTTCTTAAGCTTCTGATTGTGTCTTTGCATTTGCCCTATCAGCACTCCCTAGATTCTCATTCTAATGCTAAAACTCAGAACACCTAATTGAGCTGTGTTTGGAGCATCCTTCCCTCTCGATGAATTGCAAATTTTCCTGAAGTGACTTGTGGCAATGAGAACATCACCTAAATTGGTACTTTTATTCTAACTAGCATTTCTCTGAGAAAGATAATTAGTAATTCGAACTCTATTTTTTCTAATATAGAATCTGTATGATTATTTTATAAAAGCGTGAATCTTGTATTTACACTTATGTGTCTTGGAAGAAAATAAATGTCCATTTACCAATTTCAAAATAGAATGGGGAGATGACAATATTTTCAATAAATCATATTGCATTTATTTATATTTTCTCATGCTTCATATGATATAACAAATTAAATCTAGATTGAATGTAGGTCTAAAATTCAAAGAAGAAACATTTACAAAATATATCAGGAGAGAAAAATATTTATAACTTACAGCAAGTTAAACTGTTTTCAATGTTACATATAAATCTCCAACAATAAAATATTGACATTTCAAATACTGTGGGGTTAGAACATGTTTTCTTATAACTTTTTTCAATTTTTACTATTCTTTTAGATCATACATGTGAGAATATATGTATCTTAATCATAAGTCTCTCCCATTTTTAACATACCGAATCTAATTAGTATTGTCCATAGGCATATGGATATGGGTATGGAGTCATTCCCTATGACATGAGCAATGCATCATTAGCCACACACACACAATACAGAGAGAGAGAGAGAGAGAGAGAGAGAGAGAGAGAGAGAGAGAGAGAGAGAGAGAGAGAGAGAACTCTATCTTGATGAGAAGCTGTCATTTTTCAGTAGTTTCTTGGCTAGGAGATAGGATCATGGAACAACTTTCTACTTCAGGTTGAAAATTTTCACTGGTTTGATCTTGGTCAGATGATTGCAGATGCTGTAAACTCATGTGTTGAACAGTCAAAAGTCAACCTTGTAAGGGAATTTGATATTTAATTGAGATAGGAAAACTCACCCTAAATGTGATCTATCATTTTATTGGCTTGCCCTAAATTTTGTAGTAGAAGAGAAAGCCTACTGAGTTTAAGTATAAACTAGCAGGATGCATGTGTACTTTTCTCTCTTGCTAAGAATGTCCAAGCTCCTACCTGGCCTTCTGCAATCTAGAATTGTACAGTCAAGACAATCTCTTTCCTAAGAATTTATTTGTTTGACATTGTATTATTCAAAATAGCAAATCATAATAAAGATAGGTACCAAGGAAGCAGGCTTGTTGCTATGATGAACTTGAACATGTTTGGATTTTGAGTGGGAAGAAGATAGAGAATATGGATCTTTGGGCTGCAAAATCACTGAATGTTGTTGGATGGACTTAATAAGCCATTCTCCCAGAAGCCTAAAACTGAAGCATTTTAAGAGTAACAAGAACAACTCAGGTCCAGATCAAGTTTCAGAAGGCACAAGAACTTTGTTGTGAGCTGAACAGACACTAGTCCAGTAATATATTTGCCAAGAATCTGTGTCTGCTTACCATGCAGGAATTGAAGGAGCTGTGATTATCTGAAAACTCTGACCACTGAGATGAGATCTGCTGTTACCCATTGCAACACTAAGAATGGATTTCTTTAATGTTAGCACATAGAAACTTACACAGTTGTGGTTCAGACTACATCTTAATGTCTTGCAGAATTTGGAAAGTAAGAGCCATCCATGTAGAACTGGTGTTGAGGACATGTAAGATGAAAAATGAAAGAGGTAATTGAGAATAGTTGAGGTCAAGACCTTGAAAGAGGGTTGGAGTCGTGGAGATGCCTTGATTAATTGCAGTGAAGATCCCAGAATATTGTAGACACCAAAACCATGAGATGTTCATGAAGCAACACTTGTAAATGGAATGGAGTCAGTGGCAGAAGGAAACATTCTGTGTTATAGATAGAAGAAAACTCTTTTTAGCAGCTCACAAAATTATCTTATGATATCAGATGACCTCTGATATCAGACATTGAACTACATGATGGATTTATTTATTTTTTTAAAGCTTTATTTATTTATTTTATGTATGTAAGTATACTGAAGCTGTCCTGAAACAGCTAGAAAAGGGCATTAGACTCCATTACTGATGGTTTTGAACCACCATGTGTTGCTAGGACTTGAACTCAAGACCTCTGGAAGAGTAGTCAGTGGTCTTAACCACTGAGCCATCTCTCTAGTCCCAACCTACAAGATTTATATACCTCAATTTTGTTTTCACTTTAGTGTGATTGTTTTTATATCCCATTTCTTCAATTTTTGGAATAAGAATCTTTAAGTTTGTGACGTCTTTTTCTTAATTTATAGGTGTCTATAGCTAAAAGATTCTAAAAACTTTTGAAAATATTTTAATCTTTTGAAATTCTGAAATTCTTGAAGACTGAGAATATTGGTGTTTGGGAAGTATTTTATATTGGACTCATTAAAATTTGGACACAGGTAGTATAGATTTATGGCTTTATAGATTTTTGGCTTAAACTTTAAGCCTTAAAGTGATGTTTGCCTGTGATGTTGACAAGGAATGGATTATGCTAGTTAACTTGACTGTCAGTTTGACATAAAAATTAACTAATATAAGAAGAAAGTAATAATGACAATTATATCAGATTGGTTTGTGGTGGGGTTTTTTTTGGGGAGGGGGATATTGTACTGATTGTTAATTGATGTTAGATAGACCAAGCCCATTGTTGGCAGCACTATTCCCTACACAGTGAGTCCTGAACAGTGCAAGAGAAGAGGAAGTCAACTGAAATCAATCATGGTTGTATATATATATATATATATTCACTCTTTGCTCTTCAGTGTGGATGGCATTAGCTGCTTTAAATTCCTACCTTCTTGACTTCCATGCTTTGGACTGTACCCTGGAACTGTGAGCAACAAAAAATGCCTTTCTTTTGTGAGTTTCCTTTTGTCTGAATATGTTATCTTAGAAACAGAAGAGACAAGTATGGTAAAACTTTTAATGGTATCACCCTCCCTCCTCAGTGTTAGTCAGTGACTAGTGACTGATATTTTTAAAGATCAAGACTATGTGTAGATATAGAAAAGTAAAATATAAAATCTATACCCACGTGAGATTTCTAATATAATTAACAAGTCATGAAGAGCAGCACAAAGAGTATAGCCCTGCTTAGACTTTTAGGTTTAATCTGATAATTGAGACTCAAAGCATATTTTAAAATATTTTTATTTATTCCTATGAGAATTATGTACATGAAAGCAGTGTAACTGTTAATACTTGTGCCATTCCCTCACTCTAGCTTTCCTGGACTTACCCCACCACATTCGTTTCAAACTCCAAGCTATCATTTTTAGGACATAATATTTTTATTAATTTTTTGAGAATTCCATACATACACATAATATATTTTGATCATATTAGCCTTGTACTCCTCCCATTATTCCTCCCAGATTCAAATGACATACTCACACCTACCTTAGTCTCCTGTCTTTAAAAAAATGTATAATATGTGCTGCACATATACACAGGTGTATGGGGCAATCTTTTAGAGCATGCTCCACCCACAGGCACCACATTCATAAAGTAAGCTACCTCCCTCAGAAGCTACCAAATTCCAATAGTTCCTCAAGTACTAGTAACTATATTCAAGCAAGTATTAGCAACTATATAAAACAATGTATATTATTAGGGAGAAGTCAGATATTAGCTTTCACTCACACACACACATCAAAAGCACCTATATTAGATGAAATAATCAAAGTAAGAAAAAGCATATTTGAGGAGAGTGGATAAGAAGCCATGAACCTAACTGCATAAAGGGAAAATCTTATTGCTGTTTACCTTACAAAATAGTCTTACTATATAGTTCAGGCTAATCTTGAAGTCATGGCAGTGAATCCTTTATTTTCAGCATCCCATATTTTGTCATTACAGAAACGTGCCATTAGGTCTGGCTGGGAGAATAGATTTTGATAGAATGGAAAAATAAATCCAAGAAATCAAAACTAGAATTTATAGGTAATAATCTAGAATTGCAAACCTCAAACATTCATGAGTTTGGAAGTGGCAGAAGAAATATATAATTAGTTAAAGCACAGGCACAGGTACAAATATCCCTGAAATTAGCCCATCAAATATTGTCAACTGAATGACAGCTGTATATTTAGCATTATCAAGGTGTGATCTTTGACACAAATGTCTCTTAATCAATTCAGTTCAGGAATAATTGATGCTTAGGTATTACTCCAGAGAGCAGAAAAGAAAATCATACATAATACAAAGACCAGAGAATTTTAAGGCATCACTGGATAAATCCAATTGAGAGGTGGAAATAATAGTGCTTGGAGATTTGAGAAGAGCATTAGTATGATGGCTGGAGTGACCAGAGGAGATACCATCATAAGAGAGTAGATAAACATGAAGAGTCCAAAAATGAGCAAATTTGCTGTGGAAAAATTGCCTAGAGGAATAGAGATTGTAAACTTGGAGATTTCAGTAAAGAAGACAAAGCCAGGTCTCTCCTTATTCCCTTTGTTCCTTTGGTATAGAATTTTTAGGGCCTATTCCCTCCTTTGTATCTTTATGAGGTCACATTAAGTGTTCTTTATCTTCTCGGTGAGTATATGTACCCATTTCCAATTAAACTTACTAATGTCGAATAAACAAACACAGTATCATATATTTTAAAGATACTAAGATTTGATTATTAAAAGGCCAAGACCTGGAATTGTAAAAGAGTTTACATGTTTCCAGATAAATTACATTGGGAAATCGATCCATCCTTCCAAGGTTCAGTAACTTGCTTATCAACTATAAATATGAAAAGGGGAGGTACCATCTCTTTCCTAGATGCTGACAATAGTATTATTAGATCTATTTATGTCATGTTGTGCTGAGGATTAAATGAATAGGAAGTGTACATTTTCTTTGAGATCAAGAGCATTGAATGAAATTTAATGCATATTTCACAAATACTTAAGTTCCCTTAATAAGTAAAATTATATATTAGTTTGTATTATCTGCAAAGACAAAAAACTAATAGAGAAGAATGTAGCTGCTCAACTATAAAGAAATTGTTCCATTAAGTGTAGTTTAATCACTTAATGTAGTCAATAATGATTATAATTATAATTAAATTATATTATTATTAATACATAATTATGCAGTCATTAAAAATCACATATCCATAGGCTATATAACCACATAGTCATAAGATCAAATAATTGAGTCAAAAGTATCAACTAGAGTATATAATTCTTTAACCTGTAATTTTAATGTTTTTTAAGCCTAGAATATAAAAATATACTCAGATTCATTCAAGCAATAATTAATGTGCAATGCTATTTTTAATATTTTATTTTTTCCAATTAAGAAATTGATTCTGTGTTAAACTTCCACCCAAACATGTACCTAAAATGCAGTAATGTTACTTTTGCATGTAACATTGAGTTATATTAGAAACCTAGTCCTCCATATTTCATCCCACTTTGCCATACTTAGACATCACATTCAGGTTTCATTTACACATAGGTAATTAGTCTAGAATATACTTCCAGTTACACATGTAGATTCTATTGTGCTAGGAATAAGAAAAGCATAAATTTACTTAAGCAAAGAACACAGCATATCTGTGAAGTCTGTAGAGAAACCTGGACCTATCAGAAATGGCATGAATAGCAGGTGTGTAAACTTCTTTCTTTGCTCTACTCTTTCAACTCAGTAATTAGAATTCTTGCTGACATATGTTCCCATTGAAGACCACAGGTTCATTGTCAATATTCCCATGATGGATGGTGGCAAGAAACTTTTCATTTGCCACTCTGGTATTAGCAGCAAAGGAACACTGCCTGTTGCATAATGTCCAGGTGTGTGTGGAATAAAGCCAAAATTAGGTACCAAAATGTCAGTTAATTAGAGATATTTAGAATGTAACATGCTATGTGGAAGATGAATCAAAGACATTAATTAAAGACAGAGTTCTTCAAATATTTTTGCATTATTTGTAAACTATATGTATATAGCCTAAACAACTGGCGTTAGATTTTTGAAATAAAAAGAGAAGGAAATTGGTTTTGATTCTTTCTTCTTTCTATGCATCAAGCAGGAGCTAGGATAGTGCAGGAAGTTGAAGTATTGCTATATATACACCAAGGCATTTAGGAATAAGAACTAATTACACTTTTATCTGTTTCTTACATCATATATATCAATGTAACTCTTGTAACCATACTTGGTAAATAATCACTAGGATATGGTTTTAATATTTTTCTAAAATCATAGAATTATGCTAAGTTGTAAAGTAAGTCCCAGGAATGACTTGTTTTCTAACCAGCTAGTGATGTCTACGGATGATCATTGAAAGAGTAAAGGCTCTAAATCAGTTGGGAAACATGAGTTAGGAAATTGTTTAAGCTGTTTTGAATGTACATGCCCTCAGTCCTCAGAACTTGAATTACAATCCACCTTAAACGTTCTACAAAAAAGTTATGACAAGTAAATGTTGTATATGATTGACCATCTGAGTACAGATTACCCATTTTGTAGTTTGGAATTTTGAAGCGATATTGTGCTTTCATTTGAAGTTTTAAGAATTTATGTGTTCACACACACAGAAATGCATGCACACACACATGCACACACATGCACACACACTTATACATGCCAAAATACCATGGCACATGTGTGGAAGGACAAAAGACAAGTTGCAAGAGTTTGCTTTCCCTTCTACCTATAACTTTCTGGAACCAGGCTCAGGTAGAGTGGCAAGTGCCTTTATCCTCCCAATGTTTTACCAGTTTTCCTCTCTCTCTCTTCTCTCTCTCTCTCTCTCTCTCTCTCTCTCCTCTCTCTCTCTCCTCTCTCTCTCTGTTTCTGTGTGTGTGTGTGTGTGATGTGTATGTTGTGCATAGATGTGTTTGTGTGTGTGTACTAGTCTGTAGTGGTCCTAAGTTAGCTTCTGATAGTTCTTCATGATATTTTTTGAGACAGGTTCTTTCACTGAACACATGGATTTGGCTAGACTGTTGGCCAGCAAGGCCCTGGGATCCACATCTTTGTGCCTCTGTCCTAGTTCTCAGAACTAGGCTACAGGCATGAGACCCCAGCCCTATCTTTTATATGGGTGCTAGAGATCTGACTCAGCTCTTCATGTTTGTGCAGGAAGCTCTTAACTCACCTTTGGACTTTCCTGGCTTCTTCCTTTAAGTTTTCATAAATATAAGTATCTGTATATGAACTATCAAAATTAAATTCAAGTTCCAAATATTCTTTCTTACTAAGATTCTATGGCTTTGGAGATCAAACACAACTATGCAGTCATACATATCTTGAGCAAGTACTTTTTTAACACACAGACAAGTTTTGAGTTTTCTAGAATAAATTCCAAATAGTTATAATATGATATCTATTTTTTATTTGACTTTTTTTTCACTCACAATGTTTTTCTCTTACACCCAAATCAATGATTGGTATTTTTTTTTCTTTTTATTTCTGAGTGATAATCCCTTGAATAGATATACCATGATGTGTTTCTCACAGCACTTCCTGATGAGCATTTGGTTTTCTTCCAGTCATGTTGCTGCTGTGCATATTTTGGAAAAAACTTGCATCAATAATGTATTTTCCCTTAAGAAAATATCTGGAAGTGTCACTCGGGGCCACATAGCAAATTTATGTTTATATTCATAATAAATTTTTCAAGTTTTCTTGCAAAGTAGTTGTATATTTTCATGTGTGTACTAGCAAGTGTGAATTGTCATTGTTCTTCTCTCTATCTTTCTTTTCCTCCCGCTTCCCTCCCTCTCTCTCCCTCCTTTTTACTCCCTCTCTTTATTATTGTCCTTCTAGAGTCTCTCTGTGTGTGATGATACCTCATTGACGTAATTTACATTTTTAACATGCAACTACATGAAGAATAATACGATGGAGAAATGTTTACATAGTTTTGTGCACATTTATGCATCATTTTGCATAAATCAGTTTAGTGCTTTGCACATTATTCTGCAAGTTTGAAATCAGGTTAGATGTCTTAGAATTATCTCTAAATTGTCTTTAATATATCTGTGAACTCTTTATTCTTTTAACAATATGTACCTTATTTTCCTTATTTTTTATTTTTATGTTTCTAAAAAATTTATTCTGGTCTTGTCCCCAGCCCCTCCTTTCCTCAAGTCCCACCCTTAATAACCCCTTCCTCAATTACCCTGAGGAGAAGGGGAAGCCTCACCCCACTCTGGAACAACCAATTGCAGTGGACCTAACCACATCCTCTCCCACTTATGCTCAACCAGGCAGTCCAGTTAGGGGAATGGGATGCAATAGCAGGTAGTAGAATTAGAGACAACCTCTCTCCAATTGTTAGGGAACTCACATGAAGACCAAGCTGGAATATACTAAGACTGAGTAAGGGGCCTACGTCCAGAGCCTGCATGCTCTTTGGTTGGTGGTTTGGTCTCTGTGAACCTCCATGGGCAGATTAGTTGACTCTGTAGGTCTTCTTGTGATGTCCTTTTCGCTTTTAACTTACTTTCTTCTATCTCCGTCTCTTCCACAAGACTCCCTGAGTACTGCCTGATGTTTCACTATGGGTTTCTGAACCTGTTTCCATTTGCTGCTGGATAAAGCCTCCCAGGAGACAGTTATGCTAAAACTCAATATGAAAGCATAGCAGAGTATCATAGATAGTGTCAGGGATTAGCTTTCTTAGATGGGATGTGTTTCAAGTTGGACCAGTTATTGGATAGCCCTTCCCCCAAATTTTGCTTCATTTTGTAGAAAGAACAAATTTAGGTTGAAGGTTTTGAGTGTGTTTAGATGTTTCCATCTTTTTAGGGTTACCTCCATAGACTCCAGGAACCTCCCCTGTGTCAGGTCTTTAGCTACTTCCTGAGATGGCCCCTTCCACTTGTGTTCTCACTCCCAGCCATCTCCCTCATGCCTGATCCCCATCCCTTTTCCCCTCCTCACCTTCTTTCCTACCCAGTTCCACTCTCCAACCATCTCATAGGACTATTTTGTTTCCCTTTCTGAGTGAGATTCATACAACCTCCCTTGGACCCTCCTTGTTACTTAGTTTCTTTGGATTGGTATATTCCATTTTAATTTTTATTTGTATTTGTGGGAGAGAAGGAGGATACAAGTGCACGTGGAGACCAGGAGAGGGTCTCAAATTCCCTAGAGCTGAGTAACAGGCAGTTGTGAACCCTCCAACACCAACATGGGCACTCTGAAATGAACTGGGTCCTTTGGAAGGACACCATACTCTTAACCACAGAACCATCTCTTCAACCCTGTGCATTCTTTATGTGTACATAAATCATTTATTTTCTCTTACATTCCAGGGCTCACTTCAAATTGTTAATGGTTTCTGTAAGGGACATATTTCTAGTTTTTTGAAATCTGTATTACTTGTATCTTCATTACTTGCATATCCTATCTTAAATAATAATGTTGTTTGGATTTTCTTAGGTTTTAGCAATAGAACTGAATAAACAATTTTAATTTTTATGTTATAAAATTAATGGTATATTTATGTAAATATTCATTTATTCCAGGACTAAATCTTAAATTTTGTCTTTCAGTGGACTGTAAACATTTAGCATAATCTGTTGATAATAAAAATTACAGTCTATTTCTTAACACATTATACACTCTAGCAATTTTCAAAATCTTGTAAGTATAAGTCAATGTTCTGTATATTCAAAAATCATTTTTGTCTTTTCTGTAATTTTCATTTCTTATTTAATTTTTGTGCAAAGTCTTTTAGAGTTGTTATTCTGCAAAGTGTTCCACAAGGTCCAGAAAAATCTGTCTTCTCAACATAGCATTCTGTATGCAATGGTAATTATAAATCTGTCCATCTATATAATCCTTTTATTTGATTCTATTTTGTTTTTAAATTTCAATGCATAAGTCTTTAAAATTTGGGCTTGTTTTTTAAAAATGTTGCTGTTACATAAAAATACCATTGATGGTTTCATATTAACCATGCAAGATTGGTTTACTAATTGGAGTACTAATATTCCTATAAAGTTCTAACCAGTTGACTCACTAGTCAACTCCTGAAATATCTAATACAAGAATAATATCAAGTCTATGGAAAATTATTTTAAAAATAAAATCTTTTCCTCTTGTTCTCATACAATTTTTAAGTTTTCTAAGTACATAATTATTGTGGTTTCAATGATAAATGCTCCACATAGGCTCCTGTGTGTTAACAAGAATTGTTAGTGATGTACTTTGAGGAGCTATTTGAACTTTTAGGAGATGAGGTCTTGCTGAAAGAAGTATCACTGGGTTGGGCTTTGGGGTCATGACCTCTCTTACTTCCTGTTTGTCCCCTAGGCTTTGTGTTTCATCTTCCTGCTATGGCTGATTGCTGCAATGTCCCCCCTGGCATTAAGGACTCTAACCATACATTCACAGTAAATTCCTCCTTCTCTGAGTCACTTTTGGTCACAACAAACAAAAAGTAGCCAATAAAGTAATCAAAACAAATGTGAGTTAATTCATTTTTTTTTTCCTTTTGGTAGGTTACTATTTTGATTCCTATTTCTATCTGATAGTCACAGCTTATCCCTTGTTAAATGCTAAACAGAAATGGAAAGTGGGAACACCTTGGCTTTCATTTCCCCTTGGGGAGCCTTCAATCACTTGTCATTATTTGTAATATTAGCTTTTAGTATCTCACATACACTCAGCTAGAGGCTGAGGGATTTCCTTTCAATAGCTAATTTACAGAGAGGACATTTGGTGGGATTTTGTAAAAACATGATAATGGTTGACTTTATGAAATCCTCTTTTGTGATATAATGAGATATCATGTTTATACTTTTATATTTAATATCATGAATTATATTATTTTCTAAATGTTAAGTAAACTTTGATTCCTAGGATAATCTCTATTTGATCAAGCAGTATTGCACTTTTAATATATTGCTGGATTTCGTTTGCTAATATTCTTAAAGGATTGTTACATTTGTGTTTAGAAAAGATATTACCTTCAATATTCCCTTGAAATATCTTTGTTCAGTGTTAGCTTAAAGGTAATATGACCCCCTTCATAAATAGAGGGTAGAAAGATTCTATTTTTAAATAAATTTCCATAGACTTAATATTATTCTTTTATTTGATGTTTCAGAGAGTTGACTAGTGAACTTAACTGGTTAGGACTTTATAGGAAGACCTGATTTCTTTGAGGCCGTTTTCTTTGTAAATATTTTTTCCTGACTACAATATCAAATGTCAGGGAACGTGAAACGAGGTGAAATTTGGCAACTTCAAGCAATCCTAAAACTGTAACTGCAATAAATTTAAGTGTGTCATCATTATTCCCAGCAGATGCCATTCACCCACATCCCAGAGCCCTGTGACACTTACCCTTGTCTATAGCCACTGTTAACCTGATCTTGATTACTGTGTGTCAGCTTATTTTCATCAGAATTAAACCATCCAACATATTTGCTCCAGTGTTTATTTACTAGTGTAGAGATTTGGGAATTCCCTCAAGTTGTTGCATGTATCTTATTTATTTATATTTCTGAAAAATATTCTACAGAACGCTTTATTAGGGACCATGTGAAAGAGTACACAAGCTTTTCTGGAGGTGAAAAATACCACAGAGTTACATCATATGGCAAATATTATATATATACATATATATACATATATACATATATATATATGCATAAAATTATCAAAGAATAAATTTAATATAGGTTATTAAAATACATATGCACCTTTCTCTAAACAGGTGGAGAAAAGAGTGATTTTTTTAAAAAAAAAAATATATATAAATAATCAGGACCTCAAGAAATAAATGTTTTGGTGTAAGTAAGATATTACAGAAAAAAAGTCCTCATTTCTCTGGTTTTTGTTAAATTATTTTCCATTTATTATTTATTTTATTTATTTATTTATTCACTTTACATCCAGATGGCAGCCCCCAATTCCATCCCCTTTACTCCGTTTCGCCCCTTAAACCTCTGCTTTTTATCTCTGAGAAGAGGGCAGTTTCTTCTGGGGAACCATCCACCCTAGAACTTCAAGTCACTGCACGGCTAGGTATTTCCTTTCTTCGCTGTGGCCAGACAGGACAACCCAGTTAGGGGAGCAGGATCCACTGACAGGCAACAGAGTTCGTGACAGTTCCCTCCCACTCAAGTTGTTGGGGGACCCACATAAAGACCAAGGTGCACATCTGCTACACATTTGTAGGGTGGCTAGGTCCATCCTATGTATGCTCTTTGGCTAGTGGTTCAGTCTCTGGGAGCCACCAATGGTTCAGGCTAGTTGACTCTGTTGGTCTCTTTGTATAATCTTTATCCCATCTAGGTTTCCTCACTCCTTCCCCTAACTCTTCCATAAGACTTCCACAGCTCCATCTAAAGTTTGACTGTGGGTCTTTGCATCTGTTTCAGTCAACTACTGGGTGGAGCCTCTCAGAGGATGTGGGTAATAAAAGCCGTGACTGTGTCCTGGGGTTAACTCACGGCTGAGTCCCGGAGACTTTCCATGCCTCTATGCCAGGGGGTCCCACATACAGGAGAAAGGTCTGGAGTTCTAAAGGCTGGAGGCTTTGGTTACAGCAGGCCCCAATGACATGAGCAAGTCCTTGGTTCCAAAAAGGGTTTATTTTCATGGGGGATGGAGATGGATCTGGATGTACACCCCCTCTCCTGAAACTCAGGGCAGACCTGAGTTAAATAGGGAGGGAGAAAGAAGGAGGGTCTGGGGAAGAATGCTTAATTGGCTCTGCCCTTTGACCTTCATTAGTATGTAAATCTCTTTAGGGCCTGAGGCCTTAGTCATCCTCTACCTGTGCATTTGGGAGGGGCTGTAATGGCCTACAGACTGAACAATGTAGGTCCATGTAGACTAGACTTCGAGTCAGGACCCTGGGTTCTGGGGACATGGCAGAACACCTGCTGTTTCTCCCTTGGAGTCTCGGGGTTCAGGCCCATGCCCAGTCAAGAACCAAGATACCCTTACACAGTCCCACAAGAGGACAGTTATTCTAGGTCCATTCTGTGAATCCAGGCTGACAGATACAAACATAGCCTGAGTTTCCAAGGAAAGTGAAGGAGAAAGGCATGTGC